>JAQZBX010105438.1:0-10854 GCA_029593785.1 Cabassous unicinctus
CTGTATTTCTTTAAACTGCCTATGATATGATTTTGTACTTGAATTGTTACTGATTTAAGGTTTTTTGAATATTGTAATGTATTTTTGGAATTCAGAGGGTGGAGTGTAACAGTTGGGCAGTTTGATGTAATTATGAATTCCAAAAATATAATTGGATCATGCTTGTAAACTGATCTGTTAATCTGGGCATGATTAAATTATGATTAGGGCGTTGACTGGGCCACGTCAGTAGGGTGTTGAGCCCCACCCCTTGGTGGGTGGGGATTCAAATATAAAAGGCATGGCAAGAACAAAGTTGAAGCAGTCCTTGATAAGCAGCTTTGATGTTGGAAAGAAGGCCCCAGGAGGAAGAGAAGCGAGCCATTCGCCTGATCGCCTACAGCTGACCTTGTGGAGGAAACAGGAGCTAAGCCTGGAGAGAAATGAAGCCCCTGCTTTCATTACTTTGAGTATTCATATAGAAGTGAAATTGGCAGGTTTCACTTAACTTTCCAAGGAACTACCAAATAATTTTCCATATTGGCTGTACCATATTAAATTCCCATAACAATGAACTAGTGTTCCTGTTTTTCCACATCCTCTGCAAAATTTTTATTTTCAAATTTTTAATAGTAGCTGTTCTAGTGTGTGTAAAATGGTATCACATTGTGGTTTTGACTTGCATTTCTCTAATGGCTAATGATGTTGACCATCTATTCATGTACTCTGTCCATTTCTTTGGAGAAAATGTCTATTGAAGTCTTTCGCCCATTTTTAATTGTGTTGTTTACCTTTACATTCTTGAGTTGTATGATTTCTTTACATATTTTGAAAATTGAAGTCTTAATGGATATGTGGTTTCCATATATATTCTGCCATTACATAGATTGTATTTTTACTTTCATGATGAAGTCCTTAGATGCACAAAGTTTAATTATGATGTAGTCTCATTTATCTAGTTTTTCTTTTGTTGTTTATGCCTTCGGTAAATTCTAAGAAACCATTGCTTAACACAATGTATTGAAGATGATTCACTATATATTCTTCTAGGAGTTTTATCATTTTCATTACTTATATTTAGGTCTTTTATCCATTTTGAGTTAATTTTTCTATATGATGTAAATTAGAGGGTCCACCTTCATTTTTTGCATAGGGATATCCAGTTTTTCCAGCACTATTTGTTGCAAAGACTATTCTTTTCCCATTGAGTGGACTTGGCACTTTTGTTAAAAATCAATTGGCCGTCGCTTTGAGGGTTTATTCATGAACTTTCAATTTGATTCCATTGGCCAATGTGTATCCTTGGGCTAGTACCTCATTATTTTGATTGCTGAAACTTTGTAATAAGTTTTAAAATTGGGATGTGTGAGTCCTGCAAATTCATTCTTCTTTTGCAAGAATGTTTAGCTGAATATTCAGGGCCACTTCTAATGTGGGCAAAGTTTTGTCTGTAGTGTTTTGATGCATTAGTTTACTTTTTGTCTAAAAGTATTCTGTTTTGTTAAGATACACTTACCATTAAACTAGAGAGTTATTGGAGGCTTATTTTGTCTGTGCCTGTTGGAGTTTGTGGGTGGCCAATTATTTTAGCTAAAAGTATGGGATAGATGAAACAAAAAGAAAACCCACAGAACTACCACTATGTTGTTCCTTGGGTTGCACTGCCCTTAGTCTGTCTCTCTTTTTCTTTACATTATGAGTTTTATTTTGTTTGTTTTATGTATAATATCCGGGTTTTTGTTGCACATAGTGGGAAGGATAGGGAAAAGTATGTCTACTTCATTTTCCATTATTAGACATTTTCTCCTCCATTTCTGAAGGACAGTTTTGCTGGATACAGAATTCTTTGTTGGCAGTTTTCTTTCTTTCAGCCCTTTGACTATTTCATCCCACTGCCTTCTGGCATCCATTGTTTTTGACAAGAATTCTACCCTTAGTCTTATTGAGAATCTCTTGTACATGATGCAATTTATTATTTGTTTTCTCTTCTTGCTTTTAAAATTCTCTTTCTCATTGTCTTTCAACAGGTTGATTCTGGCCAGATGTGGTTGTCTGAGTTTAACCTATTTGGACTTGACTTTGCTCCTTGGATGTGTAGATTAATATTGTTCATTAAATTTAGAAATATTTTGAATATTATTTCTTAAAATATTATTTATACACTTTTTGTTTCTCCATGCCTTCTGAGACTTCCCATTATCTATATGTTTGTATGTTTGGTGGTAGCCCTCCAGGTCTCTAAGATTCTTTTAATTTTTCTTCATTCTTTTTACTTTCTTTATCTTAGACTGATAATCTCAAATGAGCCATTCTCAAGTTTGCTGAATGTTTTTTTGTGCCAGCTAAACCTATTCTTGAGTCCTCCAGTTTATTTTCATTCAATTATTATACTTTTCTACTAACGAATTCCCATTTAGTACTTATTTAATACTTCTATATTTTTACTGATATTTTATCTTTCTTAAGAATCACTGCTCTACTTTCTGTAATTGTTTAGAAATGGCTTCCATTAGTTCTTTGAACACAGATAACATAGCTTATTTTAATAATTATCTAGTAAGTCCAATATCTGAGCCCTGTCAGGTATTTTCTCTTGACTACTTTACTTTTTTCCTGTGCCTGACCATACTTTCCTGTGTCATTTTTGTTGCTCATAAGTTTTAGATGAAAATGGGATATTTTAGATGACATAATGTGATGACTCTATAATAAGATCTGCCCTCCCCCCGGAGTTGTTGCTCTTTTATTATTGTTTTTGTTGTTGCTACTGTTTGTTTGTTTAGTAACTTTACTAGACAAATTATGTAAATTCCGTATTCCTTGTAGTGTGTGAACACTGTCATCTGCTGGGTTAAACTAATGATTTGCTAATCATTTGACAGAAATATTCTTCAGTGCTTTGAACCATTAAGTTTTCCACCATTTTCGAACAAGTTTTGTGTGTGGAGGTTGGGGCATGCCTTCAACAGTCAGGCAGTTAACAACCCTGTAGAATCCTTCAGTTACTGCTTTCCAATATGGCATAACTTTTCAAAGCTCTCTATGCACCTCTCATTTCCCAGAATTTCCTTTTATGCTTTTTACCAGTGTATTATTTGCCTAAACTGGTATTATAGTTTTCAGCATCTTTGAGGTTAACAAATTCCTGCTGAATTTTTAAAAAAGTGTTAGAGAATACCAATGTTACCACAGAACAACACCTTGCCATTGGATTTTTCCAGTGATCTATGAGGCCTGTCAAACAGAGCAGTTCTCTGGGGATGGGAAAATGAAGATTACCAATCCAGTTTACCCCCTTTGATGGGTACATGGATTCTGGATTTCACATCTATTGTTGTTGTGTGACTGCTGGTTTTCAAGCAAATGTAGACATGTGGAGGGGAAATGAGAATAAGTGAAATTACAATGTTACACTCTCTGCTGTTATCACTGACTCAGCAATTTTTCCCAGATTATTGTAATCCGTTGGCATATTGCCAGAGTTTTGAATAAATTGATATTGACCAATTTTCCTAGTAATTTATAGCTTTCATGGAGTTATGGATTAATAGAGGTCCTTACTTTGCCATTCTCAGTCATAGATTTTTGACAAAATTGCCAACCAGGGTATGATAGATATAAAGATATTGTTCTGGAAAAATTGAACACATGAAAACAATGAATTTTGAGTATTATGTGATGCCACTTATAGAAATTAATTCAAGCTAGATCATAGATCTAAATATATATATAAACCTAAAAAGTTTTAGGAAAATAAATTTAAGAAAACACTGAAAATAATCTTTGCAAACTTGATGCTTGACAAGATTTATTTTACACTAAACTACACACACATAAAAACACACAGAAGCACATAATAATTAACAACTATACAGACACATACAGAGTCAATAAATATTAAAAGCTGATCATCAAAACACTCCCTTAAGACAATGGAAAGGCAGGCTACAGACAGGGAGAAGTTCATAAGACATCTATCTATATAAGAGCTTTATTTATATGAACACCTTCTACAACCAAATAATAAGATAAACCACCTAAAGAAATGGGCAAAATACTTACACAATGACTTCACAATGAATATTTTATAATTGGCCAATAAATTCATGAAAAAGTCCTCAACATCATTAGTCACTATGAAAATGCTAATTAAAACCACAGTGAGATTTCACTTCATCCCCACTAGGAAGGCTAAAATTAAAATGATCTGTAACACAAAATGTCAGCAAGGTTGTGGATCAAATAAATTTCTTATATTGATAATAGGAACAGAAAATTGTACAAATTCTTATTAAACATTTTTGATATTTTCTTGTAAATTTAAGCATACACCTATTCTATGACATTCCACTTCTGGTTAAATATGTAAGGCCAATGAAAATATGTCCATAAAAAGATGTATAAAAATGCCCCTAACAGCTTTATTTGTATTAGGCAAAAACTGGAAAGGACTCAAACATTTATTAACACTAGAATGGTGTGGTAGCTTGTTCCCTAAAAGTAGCTGCTCATTTAACCAAAGCACCTGGTATTCATGCCTTTATGTATTCCTCTCCCTTGAATTTGTGCTGATTTTGTGATTTGCTTTTGACTGATATTTTCCACCAATTCTGAAAGTTCATGATTTCCAGTGTTAGGTCATAAAGCTTTTAACTTCATCTTGGGTTTCCCCTGTTTCTCAGAACCTATCTGCCATTCCTTGGAAGCCCAGGTTACATTAGGAAGTCATATGTAAGGCACCTAGTTGACAGCTCCATGTAGATACCCAACCAACATTCATCATCAACTGTCAGCCATTACGTTTGGGCCATCTGGATCATTTAGACCCAGCTTCCATATGACTGTGCCTACATGAGACAGTGTGAGTGATTCCTTGCCTCGCTAAGCCCAGGCAACCATCAGGTCCATTAGAGATATTAATTTGTTGTTAGGGGAAGTTTGCTATCTAGGAATGGAAATAAGAACAAAAATAATATATTGTTTATCTTTACTACACAGATATGAAAAATGAACTACTGATTTTAAGTCAAATCACAAAACATTGTATTGTGCAAAAGATTCCTGACACAAAGCATTATTATACATTAAAGAAAAAGTTAAAGTTCAAGACAGAAAGGCAAATATAATCAATGGTGATAGAAATCAGAACAGTGGTTTTCAATGATAGAGTGGGGATTCATTGGAAGTGGTCATGAGATAACTTCCTGCCATGATGAAAATATTCTATATATCCATGTGTTTATTATGAGTGCATATATTTTTCAAAACTCATCTAATTGTATAGTTAGGTGTATATTTCACTGAATGTATATTTTACCTTAAAAAATTGCCACTGAGCCAAAATCAATCTTTTGGACTATTTGGTCTTCTGTGAGTTATTTCAATCTACACTTTTATTCCTATATCATTATAATAGCTATTCTAATATTTTTAGGTAGCTAAAATAAATCCTCAAGACAGTCCACCCTAATGAAGTTTTTTTATTGTTTCTTCAACAAGTTCTCATAGGACATGTTTTCAAATCTTCTCAATATTTTCCTTTGTTTATTTATCCAATAAATATTAATGTTCAGTTGCTGAACATAGAATCCCAAATATGAAAAGGACATTGTGGAGAACCATGGAATTATTATCCCTATTATGTGGGACAATATGATTGTTCTAGAGCAAACAAAGTTTGTTTTAGTTTTGGCAAACTAATGGTGCTAATAGTAAACAAACCCACGGTCTGACATATATTACTCATTCTTTCTGATCATTTTAATTTTCATTCTTCATGCAAGTGACTCTTCTACACAACAGCTCCAAAATCATTTCTCATTTTCCCATAGTAACATCTCCTAACATCTTAATCCATGTCACATACCTTTCTCTGTGTTTCTGTATCACCATGTACATATCTCTGTCTCTGAGATTAACATATTGCTATGAATTGTTTCAGCAAAAGAATAATGTATTGGAAAGGTTTATATCTCTTGTATGAAAATAATTTTAAAAGTGCTTTGTAACAAAAATTGTTATTGTTATTATGATTTTTAGGTATTCATTCACTTACAAGTTATAACAATCAAAATTATGCCACAATGCATAGAAACAGATTCTGGCCAGAAGATCAACATTAGTGCAATGAAATAATAATTACAAACACTAATCACCATATATGGAATATTGCAGGTCTTATTTTTCCAAAATGTGTAATATAAAAAACATGAAACATATGTGCATGGGAAAACTAGAATAATAAGAACATCAGAACAACACAATTCAAATTTCTTCACAGTACCCCAAGGAATTTATCGATACTATATTAAAAAATGCTTCAGATAATCATGAAGTCTCTGAAAGCTTTGTATTAAAAATACTGAAAAAAAAGGTTTCCAGAACTTAAAATACATTTTTCAGATTTATATATTGCTTATTTATAGTTATTTAATCCTATAACAGTTTCGTAGCAAATGTTTTCTCTACATTTGCTAGGAATCCAGCACTGTTTACTTCATAATATTAATTTTGAATTGCTTTTTTTATGCGTGTAACTATTCTTATTTTCACTTGTCTCAAGGCATATTCCTTCCCTGCAAATTCGTTATCAAAAGGATTACTAAGAGCAATTATTTGAATGAAATATTTATAAATAATATCTGAGAATATAGATTCCATTTTTACTTAAGAAAAGAATGAGCAAACCACTATTACCTTCCAAGATTGCATTTCATAGTATTCCGTTAACTGAATTCTACAAATAGATTAAAAAACAATCCAAAGAATGAAGAAAAATAAATTAAAGATAAAAACAATGACAATGTAAGTTCTTAATCATTAGGATTTAATGTGTTCATTGTGGCTGAGAATATACAAGACTTCTAAAACAAATAGTCTGAATGAAATAATTCACTACGATAGTGTTTTTTTTTGTTTTTTTTTTTTTCATAAAGCCCACTCAAAGCATTATGAACTCTCTCCAGGCTCATGTAGCTAATAAGGTATTTATAATATATTTTTCCTTGGATTTCTTGATTCTGATAACAATAGGAAAAGTAAGAATGAAAAAAGAGTAGAAGGTAGGAAGGAAGGAATGGAGAAAAGGAAGGAAAGAAACAGATGGGAAGTGTGGTGACTCTCTACACTATTAGTCACACTTCTCTATATGCAAATCCAAAACAGTAAATTTAGTAGACTGTTATGCCATCAGTGTGATTGTTTCTCCTGCCAAATTATGAATGGTTCTTGTAATTTCATATTAATATTCATTTGAATCTCGTTATGGTTTCTCTTTAAATTACTAATCCAGAAGATCCAAAGCAAAATAACTCTGAGCTCCAGATTAAAGCATGCACTTATATATCAATAGTTCCTTTCTCTTAAATGAAAGTCAACTACTTTTCCATATCTTTCAAACATATTTCTCACACTGAATCCCCCATCAATTTTTTTATTTTTTACTTGTTTTGTGTTTTTTTATATTTTTAAAGAAGTTTTAGGTTATATAAATGTTACATTGAAAGTATAGGGGATTCCCATATCCCCCCTGCCAAACTTTTCCTCATTAACATCTTTCTTTTTTGGTGTGGTACATTTGTTATAATTGATGAACACATATTGAAGCACTGCTACTAAGCAAGGTCTATGGTTTACATTATGGATTTTACACCACACAGATTTATAGGTTCTGACAAAATTTATATTTTTGTATCTGCCATTGCAATATCATGCAGAACAATTCCAAAGTCCCCCCAAAATGCCTCGTTACACTTATTCTTCCCTCTCCCTACTCTCAAACCTCTTGTGACCACTGTCTTTATATGATTGTTACATATTCTTCCATTACTAAAATAATAATAAATCTACTTTAGTCCATAGTTGCACATCCCCTTTATCTGTTTGCTCCTCAATCTTGAGGATTTTGGAATGGTGATGCCCACACTGCTTCCAATTTAGAGGGAGTTTAGATCCCATACAGCAGATGGATAGAACTATTTTGCTCACAGTTGTAGATGCTTTCTGTTTTTTGGGTTAGGCCTTGTCCATCATCATCCTTTTGTTAGTTGTCCTGGTTGAATCTGATGAACTGGAGAGTAGGTGTTGTCTGCAAATCTGCTGAGATTCAGAGCTCACCCAACATATGAACAGCTGGAAGGTTTAAGTCTCTGGGACATGTATTTAACAAGTACATGTTAAAATAGGTTCAAATAAAAGGGGCAGAAGACCTATGTGTAGGAAAATTATAAATGAATCCAACTATGATATATAATATCCTCCTCAGAAGAAGTCTTCACAACTATTTCCCTTCTCTTTTATCTAGTCACAAATTATTCTGTATTTCATCTCTTTGATATCATCCAAGAACAATTAATATAATCTGGGCTAATACCACTAAACTTATAATGTCATAAGTAAAAATTTGTCTCCCTAAATTTATCATCTAAAATGAAAACCAGGTCTTGTCATTTCTTTGTCTAAAATGTTTGATGACTCTACATTGACTTTATGATAAAATGCAAAATATTTTGAACGTCTTAAAGTCCCTTTGATATGTGGCCTCTGCCCCATGTTGTAATTCTACCTCACAAACAAAAAAGTATCTTTAGCTTTAGCTTGGTGTCTATTATTATTCTTTCCTCTTCCTGGAGTCAATCTTCACACATGAACTTTCTCACTTTTCTTTACCTAACTAGCTCATACTCATTCAAGTACCAACTCTAATTAACTCTTTAGGGAAACATTCCCTCACAACCCCTGGCTGAGATAAAATACTTTTTAATTATTTCTTTGTCCTCAATACCTTCATTTGCATAAAACTTATCAAAAGGTATGGTAGCTCCCTTTATAATTGCTGTCTACCATAATAAACTCTGAAATTCTTGAGAAATAATTTCTGTGTTTTATTTCTGAACCCCTAGCATCTGTCCCTTTGTTTGGTAAATAATAATGCTAGCAAAATATTCTTGAATTAATTAAGAAATTATTAAATTGGTAAGAATTGAATAAATCAAATTTTTCAGAAAAAAAAAATACAGTGAAGAGTGACTTCCATTTATGTCCTTATGGTAATGTCAAACTGAATGAATTCTACCATCTCTCTGTTGAAGACTTACCAAGCCAAGATCAGGAGAAGTTAGAAGCTCTTATTATTAAGCCTGATTTAGGGCTGCAACTTTTAATCTGGGAATTTTCCAAATTCAATATATGCCTTCTTGATTCTTATAGAATAAAGGAAACTTTTAAAAATCTTATGGAGGTACTATGAAAGGAACTGGAACTCAGAACTAAATGTGAGACCTTGAAAGATTGCACAGTAGAAGTTATGGATAACCAGAGGGAGACAAATACTCATAGGTGATTGTAGCTCAGATCTAATTCATACCACTTTTCCAAATTGAAATAAGTTGATCCCAATTGAAATAGATTTGATTTGTGTCTATTCAGACACAAACGCATACCTTCTGTGGAAGAAGAATAGCATAATTACATGCATCAAATTGTTCCTACAGAAAGTTTTTAATACAAAGCCAATCACACAATAAAAATAATAAAAAATAAGAGAAAACCACAGGAACAGGGACCAACAAAAATAATGGAAAATAAAAATAGAACAATAGGGTCTTCTGATTTTAGAGTTAGTAGATAAATATAATTTTAAAAATATATTTTAAATGTTATAAAAGAAAAAAGAATAAATTAAAACTGAAAATAGAAACTGAAAAAATTAAATTAACATTTTGATTAAATGATAATATAAACCAAAATAAGGAGTTAATAAATGGTTTGAATAGACTATTAGACAGAGGCAGAAAGATAATTAGTAGAGTAGAAGATATGTTATAATAAAATGATCAAAATCAATTACAAATAAGCAGTAAGATGGAAAATACAGAAAGTATAAAAGATTAAAGAAGTCATAAAAATGATCTAACATACATACCATTCAAGCCCCAAAAGGTGAACAGAGAGAAAAGAACAGAAGCAATTGTTAAAAAGACGACTTACTAAGACAAGATATATACACAGAAAGGACCACAGAAGCCCCTACACGTTTGTCTGGAGCTATTCTCTACACCCAATATACAGATAAGCTCTGAAGGAAAGCAATCACAGAGGTCAAGCTGCAAAAACTGGGAAAGGTGTTGTGTTTTTTTGTCTGTTTGTTTTTGCTTTTTGTTGTTAGCTCCTGGCATTCAAGGAAAGCACTATCTGGAATCTAAATTCCAGCAAAAACATGTTAAAATATCATATTGTCCAGGTTTCAACAAAAGTTTACAAAACATACAAAGAAACAGAAAGTAATGGCCCAGGCAAAGGAAAAGATTAAAACATTAGATACCATTGATGAGAAGGCTTTGTCCTGGGATATTCTAGACAAATAATTTTAAAAAATAGCCTCCAAAATGTCTAATGAGCTAAAGCAAAACATAGACAAAGAAAGGAAATCAGGAAAAGCAGAGGTAAAAATAAAGAAAATGTCAATAGAGTGATGGAAATTATGAAAAGGAACCAAACATCACTAAAGAGCACAGTAACAAAAACTCAATAGAGATGTTCAACTGTAGATTGGAGCTGGCAGAAGAAAGAATCAGTGAGCTTGAAAATAAGACAATTAAAATCATCCAATCTAAGAGAAGAAAGAGGAAAGAATGAAGAAAAGTGAACAGAGTCTGAGGAATATGTGAGATATAATGAAGCATACCAATATACAAATTGTGGGAATCCCAGGAGGAGAATAAAGAGAGAAAGAGACAGACAGACTATTCAAAGAAATAATGGCTGAAAACTTCCCAATTTTAATTAAAGATTTGAATATACACATCCAAGATTCCAATGAACTCCAAAAAGGATAAATCCAATGGAACCACAGAGTGCCATGTTTTACTCAAACCG
>JAQZBX010105439.1:0-10847 GCA_029593785.1 Cabassous unicinctus
AGAGAAGTTTTAGATTTACAGCAAAATTACAATAAAAGAATAGGAAGTTCCCATATAATCCCCACATTCACATAGTTTCCCCTATTATTAACATCTTACATACTGTGGTACATTTGTTACAATTTTTGAACCAATATTGAATCACTGCTACTAACCAAAGTCTACAGTTTACATTATGGTTTACACTTTGTGCTGTACAGTTTTATAGGCTTTGACAAATGTGTAATGCCATGTATCCATCATTACAGTATCATACCAAACAGTTTCACTGCCCTAACAATGCCCTGTGTTCCACCTATTCATTCCTTCCCCTCCCTTCTTTACCCCTGGCAACCACTATCTTTATATCAATGTTATAAGTTACTCCATTAATACAAGATATTATCTACAAGAAAAATAAATCTACTTTGGTCTGTGGTTACCCTTCCCCCTTAAGTTTGTTCATTCCTCAATCTTGAGGGATTTGGAATGATTTCTGCTTCAGGCTGAGAGGGGACATAGATAATGTGGGGCAGATGGAAGGAATTTTTTTGCTTGCAGTTGTAGATACTCCTTGTTTTTGGTATGGGACTTGTCCATCATCATATCATCATTTTGTTGGTTGTCCAGGGGAAAGCCCAAATAACTGGAGAGTAAGAGTTGGCTGTAACTACACTGGGCTTCAGGGCTCAACTGGCATGTGAACAATCCAAAAATTTAAGTCTCTGAGAGATATATTTAACAGGTATATAAAAAATTACAGGTTCAAATAAAAGGAGTAGAAGAATCACGATTAGGGGAGTTATAAATGAGTATAACGGTTATATTGGGGAAATATAGGTTCCCAAATAGGATCTGCTGAGGGAGTGTTGCTTTCATGAGGCTCTGGGCCTTGCTATGGTGTCCGGACATCCCTAGAGCCCTTGGGAGCACTTTTGTTTGAGGATTTGTTTACTGTGGCAGTTTGTGAAATTTGCCTGAGACCTGCATAAGCGTAACCTCTGGAATGACCACCCAACTCACCTTGAAATTTCTAGACCAGAGAAACTCTGTTTTATTTAATATTTCCCCCTTTTGGTCAAGGTCTTTTTTCCAAATGTATCACTGATTCACACTTGGTAATAATCCCTTGGTGCCAGGGAGGCTCATCCCTGGGAGTCATGCCCCATGCCAGGGAGAAGGCAGTAAGTTTATTTGTAGAGTTTGGCTTAGAGAGAGGCCATGTTTGTGTAACAAGGAGGTTTTCAGGAGGTAACTCTTAGGCATTAATTATAATTAGGCTAAGTTTTATTTTTGCAGGAATAAGGTTCATAAGTACAAGCATTAAGATTGAGGGCTTGGCAATTGGCCTGTTTTCTTTTTTTTTTTTTTTTCTGTTTTCTTTTATTAGGCACAGTATATATATATATATATTCCAGAGATTTTTGCCATTTTAATTGAGAAGGTAGCAGGACTTCCCCAGGATAGAAGTTTAACATTTTGTTAGCTATGGTATGGGCCTCTATCTGTCAAGAAAACATACCTATGGCAGTAAGATTACATTCATATCCCATAGAAGTATGCTTTAGGTGCCTTCCCCGCCCCCCATGTATCACCCTAATATCAACACCCTGCACTTTTGGTGTATCTTTGTTATAGGTCCTGAAAGAACCTTGATATATTTGTATTATTAACCACAATCCCTGGCCATCCCAGAGTTCATTATGTTATTCAGTCCCTCATTTTATCCTCTAGCTTTCATTCTAGCATCATGGATGGCCCCAAATTTTCCGTTTCAACAATGTTCACACTCACACATCAGCGCTGTTAATTACACTCATATCACTGTGCCACCTTTACCTCAGTGCATTTCCAAACTGTTACCATCAACCTAATTATAAATTCTGCCCAGATTAAGCATCAGCTTACTACTCTCTACTCCCCTTCTATCTCCTGGTAACCTATCTTCCAGACCCTATCTCCATGAGTCTGCTCACTATCCTTAGTTCATATCAGCAAGAGTATGCAATATTTGTCCTTTTGTGTCTGGTTTATTTCACTCAACATAAGGTCCTTAAGGTTCATCCATGTTGTTGCATGTATCAGTACTTCAGTTCCTTCTTACAGCTGAATAATATTCCATCGTATGTATATACCATTCTTCTGTTGATGGACTCTTGTGTTGCTTCCATCTTTTAGCATTGTGAATAGTGCCACTATGAACATTGGCATGCATATATCTGTTCACGTCCCTGCTTTCAATTCTTCTAGATATATACCTAGTAGTGGGATTGCCGGATCATAGGCAATTCTATACTTAGCTTCCTGAAGAACTGCCAAACTGTCCTCTACAGTGGCTGCACCATTCTATATTCAAGATGGCTCACATCTTAACTTAAGATGCTACTCACCAAAAGATCCTACTTACAACTGGTCCACACCCACAGGAATGGATTAACTTTAAGAATGTACTTTTCTGGACTCCATACAGCTTCAAACAATCACAGGTACATATTTTGTATTCTTCTCTATCACTGCACTATATATATACTGGTGTCTTCATTGTGGTTCTTTTCTTTTCCAACGAGCTCTAAGAGACAAGGTTAGGTCTTGTTTTATCTTCCTATGTCCCTAGCACAGGGTCAGGCCCAAGAAGGGCATTCAGGAAATAATAGGAACCATTTATTGAGTATTTTGCACGTATCTAGCAATGTGCTAGGTCAGTATCCTTGACTCTCTCAACCTAGGATGGCTTTATCGTGCCTTTGTACAGATAAGAAAGCTGAGGCTCAGAGAAGCAAAGCAGCCTGATATCTCTTCCTTACGTCCACATCCTTTGCCAGAGTGCCTGGCCTAAATTCTTGAGGTTTGGGAACAGTAAGGAAGCTCAGAGTGTTAGGGCAGTCTAGCCTGGCTGGCTGGGTGGGTGGGTAGGAAGATGGAACGGTGAAGGGAGATCACATGTTCCAGCTGGCATCTGAGCCGGATGCCAGACACAATGTGTTCTCCTGCGCAGGGCCACAGTGACGAGACCACCCGAGGAGAAATGCCTAGTGGCGTCTGGGAGGGGACCGTGTTAACTGCGTGTTCTACAGGCCCCATCTGCTGACTGATTTGGAACAAATGAGTGCTTGGGAGCCTGTGCTCTTAGGTGCCTGATGCTTCTGGCAGAGCGAATTGGGAAAACAAAACCAATAATAATAATAAAAAACAGTCCAAGTGCCAGCAACGCATCTGGAAGTGTGCAGAGGTGAGCCGACATTGGATGTAGACAATAACACAAAAATGTCAACATACGCAGCCATGAGGGGGAAAAAACCAACACCCAGTCATGAGTCCAGTTTTAAAAATAAAATAAAATAGGGCCACCGTTTTGCTTTTTGATGGAGCCCCAGACAGACTCCTGAAGTCCCCAAGGGGGCCTGCTCTTTTCCGGGCCTTTCCGGCCCGAGCTCCAGGCTACCCGTAAATCTGACCCTCTCCACAGCCAGCAGGCCTCAAGAGCTTGGGGACTCACCGGAGCAAACAACTTCGCAAAAACAATCTGTCCCATAAACAAAGCCGGTGGAATGCGTCCAGCCCCACACAATGGAGCTAATCTTCTGGGCACACATTTCCCGTCCGGGGTATTAGCCTGGACACCGCTTCCTCCTAGGTGGAGGTAAACGCCACTGGGCCTGTGGGTCCAAGAACAATGCTGCTCTGTGGATCCCCCTTGTCAGAGGCACAACAGGCTGGAATTCAGAAGTGAGGCGCTGCAGTGTCCCCCTCCTTTCTTAAAGGGACACTGCAAGTTTAAAGGCAGGGTGACAGATTGGAAAGAGCTTGGGTTTATAAACCATACAACTCTGAGCTTCTAATTCAACTTTAATTCCCTGACTAGCCATGTGCCTTGGGACAAGTGATTTAAAGTGATTTAATCTCATTAAAGTGGGATTGTGAAAAGATGCCCAACTGCACGAAGACCCAGCGAGAAATAAAGTTAAAGTGTTGAGATACCATTTCTGTACTCATCAGATTGGCAAACATTAATATTGCCGGTAACATCAAGGGTTAGTAATATTGTGGAGAAAAGAAAAGATTCCTATTTGGTGGCTGGGAGTGTAAATCAGTACAATCCTCCTGAAAGGCAATTGACCCCACGTGGCCAAACAGGACATAGATTCTATAACTTGGCAGTTGTCTCCTCAATATCTATCCTAGGACATGCACAAGGAAGCTCAGTCATCATGGTTATAAAAGCAAAAATTGGAAAAAATCTAAACAACCATTAATAGGGGAATGGATAATTTAAAGGAATGAACCAGATCTATTTGGATCAATACAGATAGAATTTTTTTCAGAGTGAAAAAAAAGTGTGTTACAGAATAATACAGGTAGCATATTATTCATGCAAACTAAAAGAGAGAAAAATACTAATATACATTTTCTGTGTGTACAACTATAGACATGATAACCAGAAAAAATAGTTGCTCAGAAAATAAATGTTGTTAACTTTTGGTATGCCAGTATCTGACCTAGTCCCCAGTGTTCCTGGCCTCCTGGTGGTCACACTCTTAGGTAGTTCCCTCTCACAATGAATATGGTTGGCGGCGCATCGTAAAAGACATTGCAGCTTTCTCCTCGCTTTCTGCGTTGCTTGCTCTGGGGGACACCAGACACCATATTGTAAGGACACTTAAGCTGCCTATGAAGAAATTCCCTCATGACAAGGAACATGGGGACTCCCACCAACAGCCAGCACCAACCTAAGCCACCTTATAAACAGATCCTCCAGTCCCAGGCAAGCCTTTATTTGGATGACTGCAGCCTCATGAGTGACTCCCAACCAGAAATACCTGGCTAAATTGCTCCTGAATTCCTGACCCAAAAAACTGTGATATAATAACTTTTTGTTTTAAGCCATTAAGTTTGGGGGTAATTTGTTATACAGCAATAGCTAACTAATACTGATGTGGTTGCTTGCTTAAGCTCTGAGCCTAAGGCCTGCCCTCCATTTGTTCTGGCAGGCATCAGAAAGATACTAAGCCATATTAATACTAAATTGAAGACTTTCTCCTTCAAGTCATCAGAAGGGTTGATTGTTCTTCAAGGCCTACTTCTGTGTGTGACCAAGTTATCCCATATTCCAGAAGTAGCAGTAGCCATCCATACTTTGGGAAACAATGATCTAGTCCAACATACTTGCTTTACAAATAATAATCTTCTGTCGAAAAGGTGGAATTAACTTGGCTAAGGTCACAGAATGAATCTGAAGCAGAACAGTAAACAGAGCCCACATCTCCTACCCAGAGCCCCATGATTCTTCCAATAAGTGAGGCCCAACCCCACAGGTAGAAAAGAATTCTCTGTAAAAGCTTGCTGACATCAGTTGAATTCCTCCTTTTCACCACCTCTGCCTCAGATCCTGCAGTTTCTTTTTAAGAACCAGCCCTGGTTTGACTCTCTTTCCAGGTTTTGCCTCCCAGGGAACTGTGCTGTTTTCCAAGAACACAACAAGCCAGCAGAGCATCCAACAAGAAGGTGGCCAGAAGTCAGAAGTCCATGAACTTTTCAGAGCTCACAAATTTACATTAAGAGTAAATAAATAAATAAAATAAAAAATAAAAAAAGCCTCATCTCCAAGTAAATGGAAACTATCCATGGAAGACATCTCCTCCCCCATATAAAATCTCCAGCCCCCATGCACATTTCCAACTGCCTTCTGGACATCTCCTGGGTGCCAACACCTAAATGCTGACAAGCTCAAAATGGAACGGTTCTTCTCCCTCCAAATTCTCTACTCCCCACAGTCCCTTTTTCATCTAATGTCATAGCCAGAACAATAACCACAATCTATTGAGGGCTAGCAAGATGCCAGGTGCTTTACATGAATCGTCAGCCTTTACAATCGGGTCAGAATGTGGGGGTGCGCATCAGCCTTCTGCAGATGAGGACACAGGCTTCCAGTGATGACAGTCCCAGAGCTCCTCCGTGGCTGGCAGAGCTGGGACACAAACCCCAGCCTGCCCCACTCTAAGGCAAACGGGTGGCCCAAAGGCCACATCTGGTCTGCAGATGGGTTTGGTTTAGCCTGAAGAGTGGTTTTTTTTTGTTTTTTTTTTTTACAGTTTTCTTTAAAAAAAACCTAATTAGTTGTTCACATTAAAAAGTCAGGAGATGTCACATAAAAAAGGCAGATTTCTAGAGTCTCCAGAAAAAGAAAAGAGAGAAAGAGAGAGAGAGAGAGAGATGATCTGGCAGTGTAACTCTGGCAAGATAATTGACTTCTCTGAACTCAGCAGGGATAATTAAAAAAAAAAAGCAGCCGTGACTCAGATCAAGGGAGTTTTGGTGGGCGGGGAGGCTGGCCCAGGGTGTCACATGATGGTAGTGATGACTAATGTTAATTACAATTCAAGATGGGCCAGAGAGTATACAGTGGGTCGGGGATCCTATCCCAGGCTGCACTCTGGAACTCTAGGTCTACGAAACCCTGGCCTATGACAGATTTCGGCAGTCCAAGCACTAGCTCGCTAGTCCATAGGCAGTTGCTGAGGGATTGGTCTACGATCCCTGCTAGATGGTGAGGATAGCATTCAAGACTTCCTCATTTCTCTGACTCCCTAGAAGCTGTCCAAAACATGTTTGTTCAATCACATTGAATAAAAATTAGCTTATAGTTAGTTCCCTGTTTACTTCTCCCCTCGCTAATAAAAGAATCGTGGTAAAAATAAGATAATACATGCATACATCTATCCCTGGACCCAGCAATTTTACTCCAAGGCACTTATCCAATAGATATACTCACATGCAGAAATCATGCATGCATGAGGAAATTCACTGCAGCACAGTAACTGCAAAAGATTGGATGCTGGTCAAATGTTTTTAGGCCCATCTGTCAACCAGACAATGTTAGGTGGGATATGGTGTGACATGGTAGGAAGGGCACAAGCTCTGAAGCCAGATGCCAGCCTGACACTTGCTAGTTATGTGGTCTTGGGCAAGTCATATTGGCATCTCAGTTTTCCCATCAGAAAAGTGGCAAAAGTGATAGCACCTACCTCATAGAGTCTTTGTGGATTAATATATGATCAACATTCAGAAAAGTATCTGGCATACTTTTTAGGAAGTGTTACCTAAGCTGTTAATTAGTAGCAATAGTCTTTCTCCTCCACCTCTTCCTTTCAGCCATCAAAAGGCAAGGTGCAGCTCTGCATTTTGCACCAGGGTCACATAAATTGCCTATTCAATAAATAACCAAGTTTTCAAGAGAGAAATGCGGGAAGTGCCACTGAGGTGCAAAGCAGTTGGAATAAAAGCAGAGCTGGGGTCAGATGCTTCACTGCTGGGAATCTGCCACCTACCGGCTGTGTGTCCTTGTAGTCACGTAGTTCCCTTGTGCCTCAGTCCACTCGATTGCAGGAAGGGGGGTTCACACAGGCTCAGGGAGGCTCACACTCTACTGCACACTCTCAGTCCAGGGGCTAGAGCTGTTGTGAGGACAGGCATACTTCACTTTACTGCACTTCGCTTTATTGCATTTATTGCATATATTCATAGATATTGCATTTTTTATAGATTGAAGGTTTGTGGCAACCCTAGTGTGGAACAACTCTGTAGGCATCGTTTTTCCATCAGCATGTGATCACTGCACGTCTTTGTGTCATATTTTGGTAATCCTTGCAATATCTCAAACGTTTTCATTATTATTATATCTACAAGGTAATCTGTGATTGGTGATCTTTGATGTTAATACTGTAGCTGTTTTAGGGTGCCACAAACCACACCCATATAAGACAGCAAACTTAATTAATAAACGCTGTGTGTCTTCTGACTGCTCCACTGACTGGCTGTTCCCTTGTCTCTTTCCCTCTCCTCAGGCCTCCCTATTTCCTAAGACTCCACAGTATTGAAATTAGGCCATTTAATAACCCTGCAATGGTCTCCAAGTGTTCAAGTGAAAGGAAGAGCCTCATATTTCTCACTTTAAATCAAAAGCTGGAAATGTTAGGCTTAGCGAGGAAGGCATGTTGAAAACCGAGAGAGGCTGAAAGCTAGTCCTCTTGTGCCAAATAGCTAGACACATTGTGGATGCAAAGGAAAAGTTCTTGAAGGAAATGGAAAATGCTACTCCAGTGAACACATGAATGATAAGAAAGTCAAACGTCCTTATTGCTGATATGGAGAAAGTTTTAGTGGTCTGGATAGAAGATCAAATCTGCCATAATGTTGCCTTAGGCCAAAGCCTAACCCCGAGCAAGACCCTAACTTTCTTCAATTCTGTGAAGGCTGAGAGAGGCGAGGAAGCTGCAGAAGGAACGTGTGACGCTAGGAGAGGTTGGCTCATGAGGTTTAAGCCATCTTCATAATATAAAAGTGCAAGGTGAAGCAACAAGTGCTGATGAAGAAGCTGCAGCAAGTTATTCAGAAGATCTAGCTAAGATAATAGATGAAGGTGACTACACTAAACAACACATTTTCAGTATAGATGAAACAGCCTTATATTGGAAGAAGATGCCATCTAGGACTTTGATAGCTAGAGAGGAGAAGTCAATTCTAGCCACAAAGTTTCAAAGAATAGGCTGACTCTCTTGTTAGGGGTTAATGTAGGTAGTGACTTTAAGTTGAAACAAATGATCATTTATGATTCTGAAAATCCTGGGGCCCTTAAGAATGATGCTAAATCTACTCTGCTGGTGCTTTATAAATGGGAAAACAAAGTCGTGATGACAGCACATTTGTTTACAACATGGTTTACTTAATATTTTAAGCTCACTGTTGAGACCTACTGGTCACCCAAGAGCTCTGATGGAGATGTACAATGAGACTAATATTGTTTTCATGCCTACTAACACAACATCCATTCTGCAGCCCATGGATCAAGGAGTCATTTCAACTTTCAAGTTTTATTATTTAAGAAATGTATGTTGTAAGGTGATAGCTGCCACAGATAGTGATTCCTCTGATGGATCTGGACAAAATAAATTGAAAATCTTCTGGAAAAGATTTACCATTCTAGATGCCAGTAAGAACATTTGTGATTCATGAGAAGAGTTCAACATATCCACAGTAACAGGAGTTTGAAAGAAGTTGATTCCAATGCTCATGAATGACTTTGGAGGATTCAAGACTTCAGTGGAGGAAGAAACTGCAGATGTGGTGGAAAAAGCCAGAGAACTAGAATTAGAAGTGGAGTCTGAAGATGTGACTGGATTGCTGAAATCTTATAATAAAACTTGAATGGATGAGGAATTGCTTCTTATGGATGAGCAAAGAACGTGGTTTCTTGAGATGGAATCTACTCCTGGTAAAGATGCTGTGAACGTTGTTGAAATGACAACAAATGATTTAAAATATTATATAAACTTGGTTGATAAAGCTGTGGCAGGGATTGAGAGGATTCGCTTCAATTTTGAAAGAATTTTTACTGTGAGTAAAATGCTCTCAAACAGCACTGCATGCTACAGAGAAAACTTTCATGAAAGGAAGAGTCAGTCGATGTGGCAAACTTCTTGGTTGTCTTATTTTAAGAAATTGCCACAGCCACCATTGTTCAGCAACCACCATTGTTCAGTAGCCATCAACTTTGAGATAAGACCCTTCACCAGCAAAAAGATTACAACTCACTGAAGGCTCAGATGGTGGCTAGCATTTTTTTTAGCAATAAAGTATTTTAAAATCAAGGTATGTACATATTTTAGACATAATGCTACTACGCTCTTAGAGTAAATTATAGTGTAAACAAAACTTTTATATGCACTGGGAAACTAAAAATTTCATTTAACACACATTATTGCAATATTTGCTTTATGGTGGTGGTTTAGAACCGAACCCACCGTATCTTCGAGATTTGCCTGTATAATCAAGCACACTTTGGTGCCTTGACTACTCTTGGGTTTAGGGGCACACACCCTGGAATATAGTCACCTCAGAAGTGATATCTCCAAAGAGTCAAGGCCAGGTATCTTTTGATCACATTTCTGTCTCCACAGGGTGAAGGAAAACATACCCTTCCAAAAATCCAAAGTCAGGTTGACTCAGCAGAGAATCTGTGAGGGAGAACAGATACCCCAGGAGGTGAGGAGTAGGCAGGGCTGTGGGCCTGGGGCAGCAGGGCCCTCCCTCCCCGTCCTTGCTGAAATACTCCCGAGGGAGCCCCAAAGAGCTCTGAGGAGGACCTGGGCCTAGGCTCTCTCTGTCTTGGGCTCCAGGCAAGCTATGGCTGGGAGAGGAGTGGGGGCAGGACCACCAGTTGGTGCCAAGGCAGGCTGAGCTCACAACAACCCAACAGGAAGGATGATTGTGTACCTTTCCTTCTCCCCCATTTTCCAGTCCCCTCAGGTAATGGTTTTCCCTTTTTAACCACCTCCTGCCCCAACATGTTTCGTGATATCTATTCTTAGAACACCAGGACTTGACAGAAACCAAGGTCCAGAGTTTCCCAGCTATCAGCCATTTCCAATAACCTTCATGAGTTTTGCATACCCAATTAACATCAGTATTATTATGTTACTATTTTTTTACTCATTCAAATAACCTTAAATACTCATTTTTAGATTCATCTGAAATGATAGTACATTCAATCATGGATATGATGCACTAATTATTTTTTTCTAGCACACATTAAAATAGATAACTATTAAAATGATGCATGCTTTTCCATGTACCAAAGATTGGGAAACATTAACCTAAGCTAATTCTTTCTTCCTTTTATTTTTCATTTTTCTAGATGACTTGGGGTGAATTGCTCCAAGTCCTGCAGGTGCTTTGTGCCCACCTCCCCAAATGTCTTGTCCAATCAGAGGCTTGCCCTCTGGTCTGTCCTTGCTAGACAGTGCTGTTCCCTGGACATTTTTCTTTTTTCTTTAATGTGGTAATGTGTGTGTGTGTGTGTGTGTGTGTGTGTG
>JAQZBX010105440.1:0-10850 GCA_029593785.1 Cabassous unicinctus
CCTTTTTTTTTTTTTTGCTTGCCTGAATATATTTAAAGTCATCTCTTTGAATAGCAATAGAATGATTCCTATATCTGCATGTATGCCAGAGAAATTATTTTCCCATAACAATATACCACAAAATATATATGATTCTTTTCTTTTAGAGTGTTTAGATTATTCTAATTCATGTCACATTTAGCATTTTAGTAGTCTACCAGTCAACTTTAAGAAACTTGTTCTAATAGAAAATGGACAATGGAGATGCTATTTTTAAATCCTTGGTTACAAACATGGGATGGTGAGATGCTGAGATAGGATGTTAAAAGAAATTGTGGAATGTTGTCTACACATAATCAGATAGAAAAGCAATGTGAGAAAAATACATAAAATATTAAAAAGATTTTCAAATTATTGAATAAGTATAGCAATAAGGAAAATTAAATAATAAGCATATGATGGAAAGTTTTTTTGAACATCTTGATAAATTAATTAATAAATAATTGCATAAAACACTTGATAAAAAATAGTTCTTTGCATCAAGAAGTAATCATGACTTAAAAAAAATTACTTATTTTCATCTGGAAAATGCATCTTCATTTTTTCAAGAGGAAATCAATGCGTGGCGAGTTTGATTTTTCCTGCCTCACATAATCACATAGTGTCAAATGAAGTAAAGTGTCTTCATTTCCTGTTTTATTGATATAGGTTCTTGCAATATTCCCTGAATTTTGAATTGAATGTAATATTATTTAAGGATATTCCAGTTCCCAAAGTTGGAGAAGTTCAAATTATATATCAAAGAGTTATTTCTTTAATGAATGTGGATCACACACATATTATGGAATTTTATTTAAAAATCCCACATTACTATTAAATCTCCTAAATAAAATACAAGAGTAAAATGATTGTTTCATAGAAATGTTTGGAATCAATCCCAAATTATAAAAGAGAGATTATATTTTATAGACATTCTTGAGGCTTGAAATAAATTTGTTGCCTTGACTTCAGTTCTTTCATCTGTATAATTGGAAATCCTATTACCCACTTCACTTTCTGAGAGTTGGTTTGGGATTTTCAGTAGTGAGAAGTCAGAATATTTAACAGTGTATTATTGTTGTAGGTATCTATATTTGGTGACAAAAGATAATGTAATAAATTCATTGACCAATATTTATTTCTTAATTTCCCTTGTGTTAAAGATGGGTGAATCATTTACACAATAGTAGTCTTTTTAAAATTAATAATAAAAGAGTTAATGTTTAGTGAATTCTTGAAATGTATTAGATACATGTATCTGTGCCAAAAATGTTTTTACATGAATTTTTTCACTTAACTCTCATAAGAATCCTTTGTGGTAGGTACTGCTATTATCATTTTTTAGGGATGAGAAGAACAAGGCTCTGAGACTTATGAAACTTGCCTAGTATTATTCAACAGGTAAGTATATTTGAAAATATTTAGACTAACTCAAGCATTCTCAATCACCATGATGAGATGCCTCTTTGTGGATAAAACTGCAAATTTTATTTTAGAAGTTGAGGATTAGTCCTGTATCCTAGGATAAATTTTCTGCAATTTAATTTAATTTAAAAAGAAATCAAGATGATCCTGAAAACCATGGTTTATTTGTTTTTCTTTTTGTATTTTTTTTAGGGGCTATGGTAAGTCATGGTGAACATTTATATCCTGATTATCCCTTTCAAGATGCTGTCGAATGTAGATTTTCTTCATTAAATTGTTACAAAAGAAAGGACCATTTCTGGTCATGAAAAGCTTTAACTATTACTGCATTTCTATTCAGAAGACACTCTTATCAGAGTCAATTAACCTTTTGTGTCACATGCCCTGATTATTTAGCAACCTCTCTGATCTATTAAAGATTTGTTTAATTCCATTGAAACTGTAAGAGCCAGTGTTAGTTCAAAAAATAAAGAGCCATGAAAAAGAAAGAATTGTAAACTTGAGTACCCAATGAAAACAAGCATAAGTTTTAAGAAGTCATTTTGGAATTTATTTAAATCCTATCAGGATTATAAAAGTATAAAAAGAGTCATACTTTGTAATTCTGATACTGAAATCAAATCCAGATATAAGTATAAAAGAAATGATATAGTGGTATAAATTTACACATATATAGATATTTCTTGCTTCTTTCTATCACATATCACCTTGTAGAGAGGGTGGATAAATGAATATGCTTAGTTACATGCACCTAGAATTCAAGTAAAATATATTCATTGACTATAATTCCCAGAGAATGTCACCTATGTGTGCATATAATAATGTAATTGAAGAAACAATGTAACTAGTAAAGAACAAGTTAAGTTAAAGTTAACTGGAATCTAACACTAGATTTTGATTTGTATTTTATTTTATTTTACTCTTTCATTATGCAATATATTTTGTCGTATTAAAAATCAATAAATTTTAATTAACTTAATTGACAATATTGAAATACAATCTCTTTAATAAAGAAATCAAAATAATATATAACATTAAAATCCCCTTGACGATCACTTTCTTTGTTCCTCATATGTAAATATTTCCTTCCACACCTACTCAAATTACATGACTTTCTTTAGGTGGAAAAATAATCACACTTGATTATCTTTGTGCAACTTATGGTTTTTGCTCAACAATATATCTTGGGAATTTATCCATATTAGATGTTCCAGGTAGACCCAACATTTAAATTTCTGCCTCATTGTCCATAATAACAACCTATCACATGTTATTGACGTTCTATTATTGTTAGCTGTTTACATCATTTTTATTTTCCAAATTTTAACAATGGGGCATTAAATATCATTTTGAATGCTTTTTGGAGTAGTTTCATTTGATGACTTGCTGAGGCCCAAATACATCATCAAAATTTTATCTGGAGTATCTTTCTAATATTATTTTCATGAAACTGAAGAGAAAATAACTATTTCATTGCATTTCCTTGATTCGAATGGGGTGGAGTATTTTATAGATGATTATTGGCTAAGTTTTAAAATCTTTTCACAGTATTTCCTATTGCAATGTTTTACTCTTGGACAAAATTATGTTACCATTCTTTATATTATAGATTTGCAGGATTTACACATGTTTATTCCCATTATGCAATTTTAAAAAATACTTTTTTCCTATGGATTTTTTCATATGGAACTACTGAATGTATTGAATTTTTTCTCTACATGTGCTTTAATTTCATGTGCTTTAGTTTTAATTTTTCTTCATGTGCTTTAATTTTTCCCTACCCTAAGATATATATAATCTTTCCTCCGATATTTTTTCTAGTTTTATTTGATACATTTGTATTTCTCAACTAGTGAGACAGAGTTTAATTTTTTCTTTATTTCCAGATGGAAATTCTAAATCAGTTACTGAAATACTTATTTCACATCATTTTAAAATGCCAATATAAAATAGAATAAATCTCAATATATTTAAATGTGTGTTTATTGACTGTCTTTGAGTCTATCAATCTGTCTATTCCAGCATTGCTTCAATTGATGTAGCTTCATAATGTAATTAATTATCTGAAAAGTTATGTCCACATCTTTGTTCTTTTTAAAAAGTTACCTTAAGTACTCTGGATATCGACTAAGCTTAAATGTTTGAATCAGCTTTCAAATTTCATGAAATTATTGTCAGATATTTGATACTTAGTCATGAAATGTATGGATTAATTTGGGAATACTGACATTTATGATATACTATATTGATTCATCTGGAACATGAAAAGGTTTGCATTTTTCAAACTTTTTAAAATCTTTTAATAAAATTCAAGGATGGCGTTACATTATCAAGGACAGGATGCACAGTTTACATTTTTTTTAATTTTTAATTTAAAATTCTTATGCTACAGCACAGGACCAATGCAATTGGACTTTGCTTATATGACAGTGATACTCCCAGAGATTTTGCAAGAAATTAACTAGAGGGTGTTAACCTGAAGTCCATGGATGGAATTCAAGTAAGTGTATGAAATACCTAAAATCATGCTTAAAATATCTGTGTAGGCCATATGTTCATTTTTCTAAGACCATTTCATGGAAACCCATGCAAAGTGAGGCACATTGTTCAATTGCTCTTCTAAATCTTCAGAAGTGTTGCTGAGAACTTCTAACCCAAGTGTAGGGTTTCTTTTTCTATAAAACTGATCTTTGAGTTTAGCAGTTTTGTGACATATTTTATATCATTTAACTACTAATTGCTGAAAGGAAGTAAAAGATGTGGTATAATAATTACCACCAAAGGAAACTTTCTTTTCTAAATTGAACATTCCAGGGCATGCCCCACAAGTGTGTAGATAGCTTCTTAAGGAAAGAATTTTTTTCTCTTAAAAGAGATACAAGGTGGTAAACAGATCAAGTGAATTATCTCTGGATGCAATTTGTCTCTCCAAAAGTACTGCCATGAAAGGATGTGCCAGAAAGTGGATGAAAGCACAAAAATGAAGAGAACTTCTGTCTTAGACTGGAAAGTCCACTGGGAAATAAGGTAAATTCCAAGAATCCATAACTGTAATAGAAGCCCATACAATGGAGTAATCCTTTTCACCAAATATCTACTTTTGCTTGTTTTTTTTTCTCCATTGTATTTAATGTCATGAAGAGGTGCTGACAGCTCTTTCTGAGATTGTCACCCAGGGGTCCAATATTTAAAATGAGTCCACTGAAGTCTAATGCCAATACTAAACATTCAGATTTTAACACAGTGCTTGTCACTGGGAAATATTTAGAATATATAGTCCCTGGCTTATTCTTGAGAACTAGAAAACTTCATTGTTCTTTAACACATGCCAGAGATTTAAAATCAAGTCTAAGGTACAATAATGAAATTACATCACAAAATTGACTTTTAAAATTTTTCATCTTTTTGTGTTCACTGTGTTTTTCATGGTAAACATGAATCCTTGGCATTGATTACAATTACAATTAATAATTTGTGCTATATTTGATCTTTTATGTCAATGCTAATGAATTGACATAAGGGTGGAGGTTGTATGTCTTTTCATCACTGCAGTACCCCTAGCACCAAGTAGATTCAGTCAAAACAAAAAATAAATGTATATTTATTGAATGACTTTTTAAAAATTCACAATTTCAAACATTCTAGTATGTCATGTATATTAACCTCCCACACTAAATGATCAGTCCCACAGTAGCAATGGGACATGAAAACATAAGAGAATTTATCCTCCTGGGCATTTTTAGTGATGACGATGTGAAGGCTGCCTGCTTTGTGCTGTTCTCGCTTTGCTATCTTGCAATTCTCTTGGGAAACCTGCTCATTCCGCACACCATCAGGGAGAGCTGCCTCAGTGAGAAGCCCATCTACATTTTCCTCAGCTACCTTTCCTTCATGGACATCTGCTTCACCTCAACTATAGCTCTAAAACTGATCAAGGACTTGTTGGCCCAGTGGAAGACCATCTCCTACAGCAGCTGCATGACCCAGATGTTTTACGCCCACATCTTTGGTTCCATTGAGATTTTCATCTTGGTGGTCATGGCTTACGCTTGCAATGCAGCATCTGCAGACATCTTCACTATATAACCGCCATGAGCAGACATGTGTGCTATGTCTTGGTGATGGCCTCTGTTACCGGAGCATTTATCCATTCACTCATGCATGTATTGATTATCACAGAAATTCCCTTCTGTGGCCCCAACCAGATAGACCATTATTATTTCTGTGATGTATTCCCCCTGCTAGAGTTGGCCTGCACTGACTCCAGTCTGTTGGATATTGCTGTCATTACCACCACAGGTGTGATGTACATTTTGACTTTTTTGCCTTGGTAATTTCCTACATCATCATCCTGTCCACCCTGAGGACCCGCTCGTCTGAAGGTTGCAGCAAGCCCTCTCCACCTGTGGCTTGTGCATCACTGTGGTGACCCTCATCTTCACCTATGTCCCCATGGCTTATTCCATCAGTGATGACAAGGTGTTTGCCTTATTTTACTCCATCCTTGCCCCCATGTTCAACCCCCACATCTACACACAGAGAAACACAGACATGAAATATGCTATGAAGAAAGTGTGGTGCCAAGACTAGCTATTTGAAGGGAAATGAAGCTTCTGGTGTTTGAGCCCTTTGGCCCATTTCATTCTTTTCACAGACTTTTAATGTCAAGAAATGCAGCTGGGTCAGTGGTGTGCTACCAACTAAAGTTGCAAACCCCCAAAAAAGAAGAGGTGTTGATGGAGTTCAATGAAAGGCCATGACTTCTGATAGAAAGCAGGTCACCTTGGAATGTAATAAACAAGCTCTCCAATCTCATGCTAATAGGAGCTGGGTGGGGATACATCCTGACACAATGCCTGTGAATTGCAGAAATGTAATGAAGAACTGAGCCATTGACCTTTAAGACTTGTTGATTTCAGTAAGATGTAACTGTCAAGTATCTATTACCCTTGCACATGCTCACATGTATTTTCTTTGTTCTAAAGCCGAAATAAAAGCCACACTTTGTGAGGTGGCTTGGCTCTTCTCTTCATAACAGACAGAGAGTCCCCTGATCCCAGTTTTTTCTTCTCTTTGTCTCTTTCTTTCTCATCCATGGCACCATTTTCACCGACCCAGTTCCTGAACACCAACATATGGCGCCCAACGTGGGGCTCTGAAAACGAAACTTTTCTTTTAGTCAGTGCGCAGACCAAGGAGATCCTGAGAGCAGTTTTAAAGAAAAACAAAACAGAAAAGGTAAGCTTCATCCTTGGAATCATCAGGGTAATTGGTAATTAGCAGTCGAGCTTTGAAGAGTTCTCTAGAGTGTTAAAAACTGTTAAAAAGCACCAGTGTAACTATTATATCCTCGGCTTTTGAGGAAATTTTTTCCCTTGTACAGAAATGTTGTTATTGGTTTCAGCCACAAGGGTGGGATATTTTAAACCTGAAATATTGGAAGTTAGTGAAGAAAGTTTTAAAAAAGTTTTATATCAAAAGGGAAAAATAATTTCCCTTCCTGTATGGTCTTTGTGTAGTCTTATTTCTGTTGCTCTTGAACCTTTACAATCAGATGAAAATGAAGATATTAAACAGGATACTGCTATTGCTGGACCGACAGCAAAACAAACTAATGATTTTAATGAAAATATATATGAAAAAATTAATAAACTGGCAAAAAACATATAAACTCATGTCTAATAAAAGGGAAGGAAAGAAAAAGGGAGTTTATGAAACTTTTCCAGCAGTTGCTATGCCATCCGCTCCAAAGATGGTTTAGTGTCTTTTGAACCAGTGTCTGTGCCCCCTAATGTATCTACTTATCCATTTTTTACAACATTTGATGGCCCTCCAAAAGTTTCTGTTTTTGTACCAGCACCATCCTCTTCAAAAAGTATAGCACAGGGAAGTAGAGAAGGAGATTCAGAGGCTATGCAACTTTTTCTACTTTTCCAGTAACAGTAACTCAAATTCCAGTAGATGCTGACAATCCCCAAGGGGGTGTACAGTATGAACATGCTTCTATTCCTTTTAAAACTATCAAAGAATTAAAACAAGCATGCGTTCAATATGGTGCTAATTCTCCTTATACTCAAGGATTGGTGCAATGACTGGCACAAGCAGTCAGATTAATACCCTGGGACTGGTATTTGTTAGCTCGAGCTGTTCTTAATTCAGCAGAATTTTTACAATTTAAAACTTGGTAGGCTGATGAAGTTAATATTGTAGCACGATGAAATCAACAGCAAAATCCACTAGTGCCTATTACTGCTGAACAAATATTAGTAATAGGTCAATGGGCTGGTGTTCCTTGCCAAGCTCAATATGATGATATTGCCATTGTACAAGTTCGATTCTGCTGTCTAGCTGCCTGGTGATGAACCTCCACTCCTGGACAGGCTGTACAATCATTTTCAAAAATTGTTCAAGGAAATACTGAACCTTATGTTGAATTTGTATCGAGGCTGGAAGATGTACTCAACAAGACAGTAACTCAGCCTGATCTTAAAGAAATGCTTATTCTGATGTTGGCTTTTGATAATGCTAATAGTGAGTGTAAAAAGGCTTTGTGTCCAATAAAGGCAAATGGAGGTACTTTACAGGATTATATAAGGGCATGCCAAGACATTGGGTCTAATACATATAACATGACCCTTCTTGTAGCAGCTATAAAGGGACAAAGTCCTATGATTAATAATTTAAATTGCTTTAAATGTGGAAAACCAGGTCCTATAAAAAAGGGATTGCTGAGCCAAAACTGGTGTGAGAGCTGCATCTAGCGACAATAATAGATCAATACCGACTCGTGTATGTCCTATATGTCAGAAGAGGTTTCACTGGGCGAAGGAATGCCATTCTAGATATCATAAAAATGGCAGTCTCATTAATAAGTCGGGAAATTTCCATGTGGGCCTCGCTCAAGGCCCTCAGACAAACAATAAGAGCACATTTCCCAACCTAGCTCAAATCTACCCAGTCAGCAAAGGAGCAGCTTACTCTGGGCTATAACAGAACTTAAGGCATTTACCAAAGGCAGTGCAGCTGTCGATCTTCCCTCAGCTGAAACTAAGTTTATTACACCTTCACTGGGTATACAAAAAATAAGGACAGGAATTACAGGGCCTATCCCAAAAAACAATGTATGTTTCATTATTGGCCGTAGCAGTCTTAGGACCCAAGGTGTTTTCGTACAAACCAGGATCATTGACTCTGATTTAGATGGAGAAATTTGTTGATTAGTAGAAACTTTAACTCCCTATCAAATTAAATCAGGAGATTGCATGGCTCAACTGCTTTTGTTACTGTATCATAAACCTCCCATAAAATGTGCAGAGGAATTTGGTTCCATCTGGCTTAAAGTTTTTTGGCAAACAGCAATTGGGGATGAAAGGCCTGAAATTACCATAAAAATAAACGGAAAGATATTTTTAGGATTGGTGGATACTGGGGCTGATGTCTCTATTATTGCTAAATGATATTGGCCACAAGCTTGGACTTTGCAAAAGGTGCCTACAGTTTTCACTGGCGTTGGCACAATGACAGATGTTTACCAGAGTACTCAGATATTTAAGGTAGAAGGTCCGGAAGGACAAGAGGCTGCTCTGCAACCTTATGTTGCTGATGTAGGACTTAATTTATGGGGAAAAGACTTATTATACCAATGGGTAGCTTATTTGAATATGCCTCACATTTCTGAGACAGCTAAACATCTTATTACTCTGGCTCTTAAGCCTCTTGAAACAATCTAGTAAGTCCTCTGAAAATGCGGAGGTGGAAGATTCTGTCTCTGATCAGCTTGAGGCCAGTTTACATATGTATGACTATGAATGTTCTAAAAGTGACCATCTAGAGCCGCCTACAGAGGTTTGTGTTGCCATGGCAACCATGAAGGGATCCCTACAGCAATTTTCAAGCTATTAATAGCTCTTCAACTCCAACTGTGGATGTTAACCCTTCAGTTCCAGCAGCAACTTTATAAACCTCCTACTGCTTGCATAATGATCAGTCTGTGGGATGATAGAAGCTAATAAAATTAAACCACTGGATAAGTAAGAAAACTTAGCAATACAGTTTCCAGAAAAATTCTCAAACAGTAAAATCAAAGATGTATGTTTCTATTGATGTGTTGTAACTTGTTTTGTGTTTGTCTGGTTGTTCAGTGTCTGTATATTTTGATACCTCCAGATGGTAATACTAAATTGATGAATAAAAATTATTAAAAGAGCTCTATTCGAATGGCCAACATGGAATAAGTGCTTATATTAATAAATAAATATGGGTATTAATTTAAAATAATAAAAATAGTTATGAACAAACTAAATCATTATTCTAACAAGTTTGTTTGATATTGATGGTAATTGTATGTTGTCAGAAGTTTGCTTAGAAAAAGTTTCCAAAATCATTGTGGTAACAAGTATGGAAGGCATATAAAATATTATTTTATTACTAAAGAAAAGAGAGTAATTTTACCCTAAGATAAAATGATTAGTTATTAAAACAAAGTTAAAGTTTTATTCTTTCTCAAAGGTTCTCAAGTCATTAATCTGTTTTAATAAAAGTTTACAGAGTTTTTCTCCTGAATAATCAGTATGCAAAAAAGAAAGTGTTTTTATCAAAGTAGCTTCTTATACTTTAACCCTAAAGTTTCCTTGAAGAAACAAGTTTTATCACTTTTAAAAGAAAATAATGTTTAAACCTGCTTTCTCAAAAAGAAGCTTTTTATTTCAAACTGTTACAAATAATTTGGTCTGTTACCTAGAAAAAGATAAAATACTAAAAACAGTTAAGTTCATGTGATATAAGTTGTATAAAGTATTTAAAAAGTTGTACAATTAAAAGAAATTTTCTAATTTTATAACAATTAAAGTTATATGAATAAAAAGTTCATATAAATACTTTAAAGGTGTATAAAATTCCTGAAAATTTAATAATGTTTCAGTGTAAAATTAAATAAAAGTAGACTGTTATTAATCATAATATTAATTATTTTAAAATATAATAATATGTATTATAAAAATACCTCTCTACCTAAAAATCAAAAGGCAGATGCTTTAACTTAAGTTTATCTGATTTACTCCACCTCTGTTAATAATATAAATATATATATATATATATATAATTTTAAAAATGGAAACTAAAATAGTAAACAAGCACAGCAAGGATGCTTTGTAACAAATTAAAATAGATAATGTACATTTCAAAAGGTGTTGTATTCCTCCCTGGAAGAGCTGGCCCCTCTCCCAGGGACTGATGCATAAACCTTAAAATATACTGCCCAAGGAGTGTTGTGTTCCTTCCTGGGGAGGCTGGCCCCTTCCTCAGGAATTAGCAAACTACTCACAAGTCGGCATCTATAGCCTAAATTCATTAATTCTAAACATAGTCAACCAAAACTCTAGTATCAGTTGCTAATTCAACACTTCCCA
>JAQZBX010105441.1:0-10850 GCA_029593785.1 Cabassous unicinctus
AAAAAAAAAAAAATCCATCAGCATGAAAGCAGCTACTAATCTCTGTGCAACTAGAAAAGGGCAGTTGCACTCTGGAATTTAGTTCATTTAGACTTCTCTGTATCCACAGCTCTTTAATGAGTTTAAAGACAAATTTTTTAAGTTTATTAATATTACTTTTATTTCCTTATTAAGTTTATTTAGTTTTCTTATTGCTGTGACTTATAGCAATAGATTTTTGTGCTCTTATCCATCCTGACTGGAACTGGAACGCTGATGTTCTCAGGAAGTGGCATCTGTTCCTCTTTCCTGATTCTTCCTGAGGGAAACCCTTCGTTACCTTGACCTGCCTTGATACTATCTTGTTTCCTCTCCTGATGGTGCCAGGTCTTCTTGGTCATTGTGGGATGTGAGATACCGCAGTAATCAGTTTGCACTGAATTCTCCCAGTGTTCCTCTAATCTCTCAAGCTGATGCCTGCTATTTAAGGGGCTATCCTTCCAGGTCATGAAGCACAAGGCTTTCATCCGTGTTCGTGGAGGTTCAAAAATGGATTAGTCTTGCCACAAGAGCCTGCATGCACAACATCATCACGCTCACACGGACACAGCTGACACCATCACACCTTCTCTGTCACTTCACTGTACTCATCCCATTAACCTCACGCTGGCACCACCGGCTTCAGATGGTCTCCTCTCCCCTACACTCTTCTCACAGCCCCACACTGGCCTCCCCTAGCCTTGCCCTATACAAACAAGCTCCTCAGTGACCCCGGAGATGTGGCCCTGACAGGTGACTGGGGCCTCACACTGACCCCTGGGTCTTGGCCAGGGGCCTTTCTGCTCAGCATGACCCGGTGGCTCCTGGTCTTCAGAGGCCAGGAGCAGGCAGAGGTGGGCCAGCTTCTGCACTGGCCGCCCTCACCATCTCCTGTGGCCTTGAGGCCCTCGAGGGGCAGGGAAGACAGGACAGCAGTGGAGGCCATTTGAGCCGAGATGGGGGCCGGGCTGGTCCTGGGGGCATCGTGGGGTTCCCTGGTCACTCTGGGTGAGTCATACATAGGTCAGCAATTCGAGTCTCCTCTTCAAACGTAATTGTTGGAAGCATTTTGTTATATATACCTTTCTTTATATGCATTTAAATGTGTATAATTATGTAGCTAATTTTATTTATGTAAATTTACATAAATGGGATCATAGTGATCTTCAAATTTTCCGCTTGTAACTATATCTTGGATATATTTCCTCATCAGTACATACAGATTAAACTCATTAGCTTTAACAGTTATGTAGTTAGTATGGATGAACTGTAAAGCATTTCATAAATCCCATACTGCAATTAAAAAAAAAGATTTAATTTATTTATTTACTTCTCCCCATACCCTTGTTGTTTTCGCTTGCTGTGTTTGTTTGTCTTCCTTGTTTCTTTAGGAGGCACCGGGAGCCAAACCTGGGACCTCCGATGTGGGAGGGAGATGCCTAATTGCTTGAGCCACCTCCACTCCCTGCTTTGTTGTGTCTCATTATGCTTTTCTCCCCGTGTCTCTTGTTGCGTCATCTTGTTGCGTCAGCCTGCTGCGCCTGCCCATTGCACCAGCTCACTGTCTTCTTTCGGAGACACCGGGAACTGAACCAGGGGCCTCCCGTGTGGTAGGCGGGAGCTCAGTCACTTGAGCCACTTCTGCTTCTCCCGTATTGCAGTTTTACATTATCACCAATGGCAGGGTTACCTTTGTGCACCTTTGCACCAGTGGGCCAGTGTTTCTGGGCTTTGTGACCAGGGCTTTGGCCACTTCTGGCAGGAAATAATGGGCAGCATTTTTATCTTTTCCCTGGAGGGAGGGAAACTCTGGGGAGTCATCCTGGTGCCTGAGTCATAGCTCCCCTTATGACGTCGTAGGTCTCCCCTCCTCCACTCTGCCTGCCCGTGCCATGGCTGGGGAACACAGACCAGAGGGGATTTGAACCATCTGCACCCATCCATGTGTGACCAATGGTGAATAAGAAAACCAGGCTTGTTAGGGATGTGCCCATGGATCTCCTGGGATGAGGGGACTCTGCCAGCTAAAGACTCTGGGAAGACCTGAAAGCTGGGGGTGGGGTATGGTGTGGGATACTTAATAGAGGAGGGAGAGTGGGGGCTCAGCCTCACTCATGCCTTTGCCCTAAATGCTGATTATAGGAGAAAGAGCAGCCTAAAAATATTAATAAACAGCCTACTCAAGACAAGCCTCAGCAGGAAGGGGAGTTGACTGGTGTACCCTCAGCAGAACTGACCGCAGAGAAAAAGACTGAGGTAGGAGAGGCCCTGGCTTGGGTGTCCCTGACCTTTTTGCCCTGATGTGTGTGGCTAGTGTCTGGTATGGGCCAGAGCTAAGAAGAGGGGTCAGCTCATCCTTGTATGTTCTCTTCTCCTATTTCCTTTCAGGCTGAAGATGGCGGTCTGGTTGAGACACAGATACCAATAGATACGAAATTCAGAAAAGTATGGCACCCAGGATCACACAGGGCTGGGGCTGGGGAGGTGGGGGCTGTGTTGTAGAATAGAAAGGCCAAGATTTGGGAAATTGGGCTGAGCTAAAACTGTGTGTGTGAGTATACTTTTGAGCTGGTGCATAGATATTTGCTTATTAACTGTGAAAGCCGAGAAGTGAAGACGGGGAAGAGATAAGAAAGATGTCAAACTTTATGACATGGGGAAACTTTGAAGACCATGATGGGCCAGAGGAAGAGAGCAGGTTGTGGGTTTGAGCTGGAGTCAGGGAAGAGAGGGCCGGGGGAACGAAGGATGCCATTTCCCAGCAGGCGGGTGGGGGCTGAGGGGAAGGGACTGGATCCTCAGGGGGACAGGCTCAAGCAGAACACAATGACCCTTTTGTCCTAGCCTGTCCTACCTAATAATGTAAAACTGGGTGAGGCAGCAAGTACAGATGGGGTCACCGCGGCTCGGGGGCCAAGATGATGTGTCCATCTCCACTAAGCAGAGAGTGGCAGAGACAGGACCCCGACCTGAGCTTCTGGCTCCAGCCAGTGTGCTGCCCGCTGCTCCTCACCTTCGGAGGAATGGGCAGTTGTTGGCAAAAGGATCAGGAGCCCTGCCTGGCACACCCTGGGACAGAGGTGGGTGGGCAACACTCCTTGAGTGTCCCTTCTTCTGCCTGCAGCCCATCAGAAGAAGAGACAAGCCCCCTGGCAATAACCCACCGGTCGTAAAAATCCAGGCCTGGTGGCGCGGCACCCTGGTGCGTCGGACGCTGCTGCACGCGGCCCTCAGGGCCTGGATCATCCAGAGGTGGTGGCGGGAGAAGCTGCGGAGGAAGCAGGAGAAGTGGCGGCAGGAGGTGCTCAAGACCTTTTCCCGCCGGGAATGGGCAGCGGTCCTGCTGCAGTCCTGGGTGCGCATGTGGCGCCTCCGCCAGCGCTACTGCCACTTGCTCAGAGCCGTCCGCGTCATCCAGGCCTACTGGCGGTGCCACTCCTGTGCTTCCCGCGGCTTCCTGAAGGGCCACTACAAAGTCACAGCTAACCAACTGCATCTTGAGCTGGAGGTGTTGCTGGGCTCTGGGCCTTGCATTGTAACAGAGTGTATTCCCCTCCCAATAAAGGAGTGACGTGGTCGTCCCCCAGCCTCTCTCTGTCTGACAGGCTGCCGGCGGTCAGGAATCGAGCTGGTCTGCTGTGGGGCTGGGTTCTAAGCCCCTTGCCCAGACGGGCAGGGCCTGCGACTGATTAGCAGCGTCTCCATAGGCAGAGGAGTTGGGGCCCAGGGCTGCCACGTGGGCCGTCTCCAGGGAGTCTCATTTATGTTGCTCCTGGTGACTGGTGCCCCTGGGGCTGCCTAAATAGAACCCCTGGGGAGGGTGGCGGTGGTGGCGATGGCGATGGAAGCGTGTTTGTCACCTAGGCTTAGTTGCTGGGGCGCTACACCTGCCCCCTCCTTAGCCATGTCAGCCTGGGTCTTTGCCCAGCTGGGGCCATATCCTCATACTCGCCTCCAAATCAGAATCTGGGAGCCAAATTGGAAGCTGGTAGAGCAAAGCCCACGTCCTCCTTCCCACCTCAAACGCCGTCTGTCCCTCGCCCTTCAGCTCCACGTGGAGGCTGGCCTCATCCTCCTCCAGACCTGGCCAGAGGACGGTGGGGTTCCCCAGGGGTGTGGGTGGGGAGACCAGGCCTTCCCCTGCTGGCCTGGACCCTCTCGTGGGTGTCAGACCTAAGGTACCACAAAGCCAGGAGCTGAGAAAGCCTAGGCCCTGCCTCCCTCACCCTTTTCTCAGGCCCGCCCTCTACAAAGGCTGGCCCAGGCCCAGCTGGCTCCTCTGATGGTGACTTCCCCTGGAAAGCTGCCCCCCGGGCTGGGACTGGGGCCCTGGTGATGATAAAGGGGCACGAAGAGGTCAAGGTTAGGCTGTCCCTCTGTCCATCCAGACTCCGCAATCCCATGGCTCCCTGCAGAGGGCGGGGTCTGGGATCTTGGGTTACTCCCCCATCAAGGCTGCAAGCTCAGAAGCCCGTGCCCCAGCCCTCCTCCATCTTCCCCGCCTGGGGCCTGCACTCGGTGCGAGCTCCGTTTCCTGGCTCTGGCCCTCTGCTCAGGCCCTATTGTTGGGGCTCTCACCCTTCTGCTCTGCAGGATTTCTGTCTCTTCTCTCCTTGCCTCTCTCTGTCGTGTTCGTGTCAGAGCAGAGAGCAAGGGCTTTGGAGCCAGAGCGGCAGAGATCAGAACCCTGGCCCTGCCACTCACTGCTGTGTGGCTGTGGACAAGCCAGTTCCCCTCTCTGAGCAGCTTGTTCCCCAGTTTCCTGAGCTGTGACCTGGGACTAATGATCCCCCCCTTCCAGGGTAAATGTCAAGTACCATAAAATTTCAGCATTAGCAACAATACAGAGAAAGAGATGGTACCCACAAAACTTAAGAACTGGCAGCTAAGTGGAGCTGGAGGAGCTCAGGGGTTGAGCGCATGCTTCGCATGTATGAGGTTCCAGGTTCAATCACTGGTACCTCCAAAAAAAAAAGGAAAAAACGGAAAAACAAACCCCAAAATCAGCAGCTGAGCTGAAAACAGCAAATTTGCTGGGGTTGAGTGGAGGGGCCCAGCAGATCACAATGAGGTCCCAGGCCCTCTCAGCAGACAGAGTGAGGGAATATGTGTTTTTGCATACACAAGCACACACATATCTATTTAATTCTATGAGTTCACACTCCAATCCCCATTGAAAAATCAGAGTTCATTCTAGTTTCCTCCTTTCCATATGTCTAATTCCTGTTTCTGAGAGTGAAATGGCTGGTTCCCATTATCTGTAATACATTTTCTTATTGAAGCTTCCGTGCATGTAGCCCCAGGCCCCTGCTGGCGTCTCTACCAGGCAGACAGTCTCCACCCTGCTTGGGCTCAGACTCTAGCTGGGCCATTCCCCTCAGGTGGCTCAGACTTCAGCTCCCCACATTGGCCTGCTGTATTAGGATTCTCTAGGGAAAGAGAACTGACAGGAGATAGCTGTAAATAGCATGAGGTTTTAAAAAATTCTCTCACGCAACCATAGGAATGTACAAGTCAAATGTGCAAATTCTGCAAGGCAGGCTGCAAACCAGGGGCTCTGATGAAGGTCCTTGATGCATTCCCAGGAGACGCTGGCTGTTTGAGGTAGAGATGGGAATTCTCTCTAAATGCTGAAATCATTTCCCATTTTTAAGGCCTTCAACTGATTGGATGAGACGTCACTAATTGCTGATGACAATCTCAGTTGATTGTAGATGTAACTGGCCATCTAAGCAATGAACTCACCGATGACTAAAGTCCATGGAATGCCCTCGTATTACAATTAGCCCAGTGCTTGCTTCACTAGACAACTGGGCACCATTACCTGGCTGAGGTGGCGCAGCCTAACCATCATACCTTCTATCCCATGTCACTGTCCCCCTCCCTCACCCAAATTGGGCCCATATGAAGTGTCAGGCTGCCCTCTGTGTGGATATCTTCTTTGCTATGCTCAAGTTCTGATGGCCTACACCACCCATCATACCCTCTCATCCTGCTCAAGGCAGGAACCCATTATCGGCGTGAAGTTGAACCCCCTGTGTGGCCTCCATTCTCCCCCTGCCAGGCTCCCATGCTGGGCAGCCCTCCGACGCCAACGCCCTCCTCACCCTACTTGGGGCCCACACGCCACACCGTGGCTCCCCTCCTTCCAGGCATACCTGCTTGGCACTGCCCAACCTAACAACTTTAGGACTGGACTATTCAGGAAGGAAGAAAAGAGAAGGACAAGAGGAAACTAAATTTTCCATTTTTGTAAAAAGTAGAGACACATCAAATGCTGAGAGAGAAAGCCACAGATGGAGTAGCTAGAAGCTGAAGGCAACGGACCCTGGAGAAGGCAGAGACTGGCAGACGTTGCCATGTGCCTTGCCATGTGCCTTCCCATTTGAGAAAGGAATCCAGGACCAGCAGCGGCCAGTCCTTGGGGGAAAAGCGTCACCTGCTGAGGCTTGATTTGGGCATTTTCATGCCTCAGAACTATAAGCTTGCAACCTAATAAACCCCCATTGTAAAAGCTAACCCAGCAGACTTACAGGAAGATGGCAGACAGGACTCTCTTCTCCTCCAGAAATATAGCTAGAGGACAGGCTGAAGCAGCCTAGAAAAAGATCTTCTAGGGTTTAGGACACCAGGTGAAGGCTGGACACAGCCCAGAAGAGAGAGGGACAAAGGAGAGAAATCGCAATGACAAAACTGAGTTGAAACCAGTGGCTGCTGCTGCTGGCACCATCCTCCACACTAAAGGCCCTTTAGAATTCTTAGACTGCAGACAAAGGGGGCTCCAGGGATCTACTACCCCAGGAAAGGGGAGAGAGAGGGACACAGCCTAAGGCTGACTCAGCTTCTGACCCACAAATTTGGTCTGCTGTGAGGCAGGAGCCCTTCCAGGCTGGGTGGGGATACACCATTGTTTGCCTTGGGAGCAGGGAAGGGGCTAAAGATATATGACCGTCCCAATCCCCTCCTCTACTAATAGGGACTGATTTGAGGACTCAGAGAGAAGAGGAAATACTCCAAGATCGGAAAAGGGAGGGAGCTGCCAGAGAAGGCTGGAGAACTGTCTCAGAGAAAGTTTGAATTACAAGACTCACAGCCTCCAGACAGGAAGCCCTATCACATTGATCTGGTCTGTGTTGCAACAAATACACTCCCACCAGGCACTGAGCGGAGAGCTGCCAAAGAGTGCCATCTTCTGGCAGACCAAGGATGTACACACAAGAAAATTAAAAAGCAGGAGAGGCTTTTTCTGGTCTCTATAGCTTCCCTCCCGAAGGCCCTAGGAAGTGACTCTACAACCAATTACTGTGTCCAGTGCCAAGGTCTGAGCAACCAGCAGGACAATCCTGACAATCCTAACAATCCAGATTGAGCCAAGAATCAAAGAGCAGGGTAACACACAGCCTCCTGCCACTAAATCCCTAGAAAAGAGAAAGAAATTGAGCATCTGAGTAAACTACATCCTAATCAGATGCCTAGACATCAGCAAAAAATTATGAGCCATACTAAGAAAATAGAAGACATGACCCAAGAAAAGGAATATATCAAAGCCCCAGAAAAGATGCAGAATTTGAGAGAACTAATCAGTGAGATGCACAAAAATTTCCAAAATCAAGTTAATGAGTTGAAAGACAATATGCTTAAAGAGATAAATGACACCAAGAAGACATTGAGCGAGTGCAAAGAAGAATTTGAAATCCTTAACAGAAAAGTAACAGAGCTCATGGGAATGAAAGACATAATAGGTGAGATCAAAACATATTTGAGGCATACAACAGCAGACTCGAAATGATAGAAGAAAGAATAAGTGATACCGAAGGCAGAACACCTAAAATTAAAGAGAGAAAAGAACAGAGAGAGAAAAGAATGGAAAAAATTGAGCAGGGGCTCAGAGGGTTGAATGACAACATAAAGCACAACAGCATATGTGTCTTGGGAGGTCCAGAAGGAGAAGAGAAGGGAAAAGGGGCAGAAAGAGTATTTGAGGAAATAATAGCTGAATATTTCCCAACTCTCATGAAAGAAATGAACTTACATGTCCAAGAAATACACTGTACCCCAGTCAGAACAAATCCAAAGAGACCTACTCCAAGACACATACTACTCAAAATGTCAAATGTCAAAGATAAAGAGAAAATTCTCAGAGCAGCAAGGGAGAAGCAAACCATCACGTACAAGGGATGTCCAGTAGGACTTAGCACAGATTTCTCTTCAGAAACCATGGAGGCAAGAAGACAGTGGTATAAATACAATTAGGGTACTGAAAGAGAAAAACTGTCAGCTGAGAATTCTTTATCCAGCAAAACTGTCCTTCAGATATGAAGGTGAGTATAAAATATTCACAAACAAACAGAAACTAAGAGAGTTTGCAAAAAAGAATCCACCTTTGCAGGAAATATTAAAGGAAGCCCTAGAACCTGAAAGAAAATGACCAGAGAGACAGGCTTGGAGGAGAGTGTAGAAGACAGAATAGCAGAAAGGATAACCAAAAAAGTAAAAAGACAGGCAAAAATAATATATGACAGATGAAAACCAAAGAATAAAATGGAGGAAGTAAATAGTGCATTTACAGTAATATCATTGAATGTGAATGGATTAAACTCCCCAATCAAAAGATACAGGCTGACAGAATGGATTGAAATAAACATGAGCCATCCACATCTGCTTACAAGAAACTCACCTTAGACCTAGGGATACAAACCGGCTGAAAGTGAAAGGTTGGAATATATACTCCATGCGAATAGTAACCAGAAAAGAGCAGGGGTAGCTATACTAATATCAGACAAAATAGACTTTAAATGCAAAAACAGTTATAAGAGATACAGAAGGCCATTATATATTAATAAAAGTGACAACCCATGAGGAAGATACAACAGTCATAAATATCTATGCACCTAACCAGGGTTCCCCAAAATACATGAGACAAAAACTGGAAAACCTGAAGGGAGAAATAGACATTTCTACAATAATAGTTGTAGACTTCAACACCCCACTCACATTAGATAGAACAACTAGACAGAAGATCAACAAGGAAACAGAGAACTTGAACAATATGATAAACAAGTTAGACCTAACAGACATATGCAGAGCACTGCTCCCAAACTCAGCGGGTTATAAATTTTTCTCAAGTGCCCATGGATATTTCTCCAGGATAGACCACATGTTAGGTCACAATTCAGCTCTCAATAAATATAAAAAGATTGAAATTATACAAAGCACCTTCTCAGGTCATAATGGAATGAAACTGGAAATCAATAATAGACAGGAAAAAAGTAAATTCACAAATGTGTGGCAGCTGGACAACACACTCCTAAATAATCAGTGGGTCAAAGAAGAAATTACAAGTGAAATCAGTAAATATATTGAGACAAATGAAGATGAGAACACAACTTATCAAACTTATGGGTTACATACAGAGAAGGCAGTCTTGAGAGGGAAATTTATAGCCCTAAATACCTGTATTAAAAAAGAAGAAAGAGCTAAACTCAAGGATTTAACTTAACCATTAGAGAAACTAGAAAAATAGCCAACCAATCCCAAAGCAAGCAGAAGGAAAGAAATAATAAAGATTACAGCAGAAATAAATGAAACTGAGAACAAAAAAACAATAGAGAAAATCAACAAAACCAAAAGCTGGTTCTTTGAGATGATCAATAAAATTGAAAACCCCCTAGCTAGACTAACAAAGAAAAAAAAGAGAGAAGATGCAAATAAATACAATAAAAAATGAAAGTGGGAAGTTACAACTGACCCCACAAAAATAAAAACAATTTTAAGAGGATATTATGAGAAACTGTATGCCAACAAACTAGACAACCTAGATGAAATGGACACATTCCTAGAAACGCACAAACAACCTACAGTGTCGCTACAAGAAATACAAGAACTTAACAAACCAATCACATTTAAGGAGATTGAATCCATCATCAAAAATCTCCCAGCAAAGAAAAGTCCAGGACCAGATGGCTTCATAGGTGAATTCTACCAAGCATTTCAAAAAGAATTAACACCAATCCTGTCTAAACTCTTCCAAAAAATTGAAGAGGAGGGAAAATTACCCAGCACATTTTATGAAGCCAACACCACCCTAATACCAAAGCCAGATAAAGATACTACAAGAAAAGAAAATTACAGACCAATCTCTCTAATGAACATAGATGCAGAAATACTCAACAAAATAGTTGCAAATTGAATCCAACAGCGTGTCAAAAGATTTATATATTTATTAATTTATTTTTTAAAGATTTATTTTATTTATCACCCCCTTGCTGCTTGTGCTCGCTGTGTCCATCTTGCTCTGCATTTTTCTGTGTCTGCTTGTCTCCCTCTGTTGGGTCATCTTGCTGCACCAGCTTGCTGGCTTGCCTTCACCAGGAGGCCCCGGGAACCGAACCCCAGGCCTCCCGTATGGTAAACGGGAGCCCAACCAACTGAGAGCCACAGCCGCTTCCCTCAAAAGATTTATACATCACGACAAATGGGATTTATTCCTGGTATGCAAGGCCGGTTCAATATAAGAAAATCAATCAACATAATACACAACATTAACAAATTGAAGGAAAAAAAACACATGATCATCTCAATCGACGCAAAAAAGGCATTCGACAAAATCCAGCATCCTTTTTTGATAAAAACACTTCAAAAGATAGGAATAGAAGGAAAAGTCCTCATTCTGATAAAAGGCATATATGAAAAACCCACAGCCAACATCGTACTCAATGGGGAAAGGTTGAAAGCTTTCCCTCTAAGATCGGGAACAAGACAAGGATGACTGATCACTGTCACTGTTGTTATTCAATATTGTACTAGAAGTTCTAGCTAGGGCAATTAGACCA
>JAQZBX010105442.1:0-10846 GCA_029593785.1 Cabassous unicinctus
AATATCCTTAACCTGATACAAAGTATCTATAAAAATTCCTAAAACATCAACCTAAATAAACCAATGGAGGTACTCTTTTTAAAATTAGGAACAGGTGTGATGTCTATTATAATTACTTGCCAGTACAATAAGAAAAAGAAGAAGAATGGAAAGGAGGAAAGAAAACTCATATTTGCAGATGATATGACTGCCTACATAAAAAAGCTGAAAATAATTTTCTGACTGATTACTAGAAATAAGAACAATCTGACTAGATATAAGATAATGTACAAGCCAACTATATTTCTAAATACCTGCAACAAATAAATAGAGAAAATACATTTTTAAAAAGTGCCATTTACAACAGCAACAAAAGGTTAAAGTACCTATAAAGCCTAAAGAAACACATGAAAACATGTTTGTAGAAAATTATAAAATGTTATTGGGAAGGTATTTTTAAAAAGGCCTTCCCATATGAATGGATATGAAAACTTAATATTGTAAAGAGAATCAATTCTTTATTACAACTATAATAAAATTCTTACAGACTTTAAAAATTGATTTTAAAATAGAACAAAGGACAATGAATAAACATGACCCTTCTGAAAAACAATAAAGAGAAGGGACCTGTCCCAACATATATCAAGTTTCATTATAAAGCTATAGCAATTGTAACAGTATGGTATTGAAGCAGAGATAGAAAAATTGTCCAACAAAACAAAAGAAAGAGCCCAGAAATAAACCTGTGTTTATATGGAACTTTGGCATATAGCAAAGGGAATCACAGCAGATCCCTAGGGAAATTTAACATGCACTATATGAAACAGGGAAACAAAGGTTATCTAAATGGGGGAGGGGAGGGGAGGTAAAAGGATCCCTACACCTCATGCTATACACAAAAATCATTTCCAGATGAATTAACAGTTTAATTGCCAAAAGTAAAACTTCAAAAGATTTAAAGGAAATATAGATAAATGTCTTTTTTAAAAAAACCCAGGGTATATAAGGATTTAAGATGAAGTGATATGCATAAAAGAAAGATTTGGTATGTTCCAACTATATTAAAATTATGAATGGGTCATCAAAAGATAGCTTAAAGAAAGTTAAAAAACAAAACAAAACAAAACAAAAAAATCACAAACTGGGAAAGAGTATCTACACACATATAAATGATTAATAGATTAGTATAAGAAATACATTAAGAATTTCTATAAACTAACAAGAAAAGAAAACACAATTCAAAGCAAACCAGTAGAAAACCAGACATGGCTAACAAACATATTAGAGATGCATAATCTCATTTATAATTAGGAGATAAAACTCAAGACCATGAGATACCATTGTACATCCAGTCAATTGCAAATTCAAGAAATGTGACAATACAAATATTACAGAAGATGTGGATCAATGTGATTTTTAATACTGCTAATGGTTGTACCAATTTACATTTCCACTTTGAAAATCAATCTGATGGGGGCGGATGTGGCTCGAATGGTTGGGCGTCTGTCTGCCATGTGGAGGGACCTGGGTTCGATCCCCGGGACCTCCTGGTAAAATAAAAATATATATATAGAAGGCGCATGGGCTGCCAGGCTCTGTGTGCCGGTGAGCCGCCAGGCCCTGGGAGCCAGGCAGCAGGATGATGACGTGAAAGGAGAGAGACAAGACGAGATGCTCCAAAAGCTCCGAAAACCAGGGGCCAAGGTGGCGCAGATGACTGGAACACCTCTCTCCTATATCGGAGGTCTCCAGGATCAAGTCCTGGTGAAGACTGGAGGAGGTGGATGAGGAGAGATGAAGCGGACACAGAGAGTTGCCCAGCGAATGGACACAAGACAGCAAAATGGGGAAGGGGGTGTTTAAATCAAGTAAATAAATAAATCTTTAAAAAAAAAAAAAAATCAATCTGAGATTGTCCTGAAACAGCTGAACTTTTCATTCCCAGGCTCATTCCCAAGAGAAACTTTGTATCAGAAGGCAAGTTTCAGAATGTTCAAAGTAGCACTGTGAAAAATAGCAAACCTTCAAACACCCTAAATGTCCATCAACAGGAAAATGAATAAATAAATTGTGGTTATAGTCATACATGATTATATGGCAGTGAAAATGAATGAGCAACAGCTATACATATCATGGATGAATCTTAGTAGCATAATGTTGATGGAAAACAGAACAAAACACTGGCAAGACCTAGTCCTATATACTGTAGGATATATCCCACCCTTTATATAAAGTTAAAAAGTGGGTAAAACAAAATAAATAATATACTGTTTTGGCATTAATGTATATGTTTCTTGTTTTTCAAAGCAAAGGCATGAAAACATAATAATCAGGAGAGTAGTTAACACTGGTGTTGCGAGCAGGGGGCAGAATGGAGATACAGGCAGATTAAGTTATTGGTAGCCTTCTAGATCTTGAGTTGGGTGGTAGGTTCATAGATATTTATATTAATAAATAAATGAATAAAGAAAAATGGCCAGCCATGAAGCAACAATGAGAGTGTGTCACAAACCAAGAATTATAAAAACGCAATTCTTGGAACAGATGTGCTTCAAGCAGTTGAGTGCCTGCTTCCCACATGGGAGGTCCCAGGTTTGGTTCCCAGTGCCTCGTAAAAACAAAAAAACAAACAACAAGCAAACAAATATCAAAATTAACTTAGGGGAGCCAATGTGGCTCAGTGGTTAAGCACCGGCTTCCCATATACGAGGTCCTGGTACCTAAAAAAAAAAAAAAAAAAAAAAAAAAAAAAAATGCAATTCTCCCTCTCCTCAGATAGGTTAGGAGCCCTCAGCCTATGCAAAGATCTATCATTGCAATTAATAGGTTGTATTATTTATTGTGTCTGTTTATCCCAATGACCTGAGAGCTCATGGAGAGCAGGGGCTGTATTTTCAGTATCCTTATATTATCAGCATCCACCAGACTGTCTGGCACATAATTGGTTTACTGAATGAATAAAATAATATATACAATATTGATTCATCTAGGAATTTCAAAGCAACAACAAAAACATCACGATCTCAGTTGTTATTCTATCTGGGAGATGGCATATAATATATGGAGAAAAAAGTAGTGTGAATCTGAAGGAGATATAATTGACCCCAGAAAATTAAACCTAAATTCCTTTTTTTTAAAAAAGCAGTTTTACAGAAATATATTCACATATCTCAATCAAAAGAAAGAAATGGAAAAAATTGAACAGGAGCTCAGGGACTTCAATGATAACATGAAGTGCAACAACATTTATGTCATGGGAGTTCCAGAGGAGAAGAGAAGGGAAAAGGGGCAGAAAGAGTATCTGACAAAATAACGGCTGAAAATTTCCCAACTCTCAAAAGAAATGAATTTACATGTCCAAGAAGCACAGTGTACCCCAATCAGAATAAATTCAAACAGACCTACCACAAGATACATACTACTCAGAATCTCAGATGACAAAGAGAAAATTCTGAGAGCAGCAAGGGAGTAACAAACCATCATACACAAGGGACGCTTAGTAAGACTTAGCGCAGATTTCTCATCAGAAACCATGGAAATGAGAAGAGAGTGGTATGATATAATTAGGATACTGAAAGAGAAAAACTGCCAGTCAAGAATTCTTTATCTGGCAAAATTGTCCTTCAAATATGAAGATGAGTTTAAAATATTCACACACACAAAAAAGAAACTAAGAGTTCATAAAAAAGAATCTGCCTTTGCAAAGCATAAAAGTAAGCCTTACAGCTTGAAAGAAAAAGATAGGAGAGAGGCTTGGAGGAGAGTGTAAAAGGCAAGAATAGCAGAAAGGATAACCAAAAGAGAAAAAGAAGAAAATAAGATATGACGTATGAATACCAAAGAATAAAATGGTGTAAGTAAATAATGCATTTACAGTAATATCACTGAATGTTAATAGATTAAACTCCCCAATGAAAAGGTATAGGCTGGGGAAGCAGATGTGGCTCAAGCAGTTGAGCGTCTGTCTCCCACATGGGAGGGCCCATGTTTGGTTCCTGGTGCCTCCTAAAGAAAAAACAAACAGATGAGCAAAAAACCAGCAAACAGTGAGCAAAAACAATGAGCAGACAGATGAGGGAGCCATCTTGGGGGGTGGGGGGAGGCGATATAGGCTGATGGAATGGATAAAAAACATGAACCATATGCTGCCTACAAGAGACTCACGTTAGACCCAGGAATACACACCAGCTGAAAGTGAAAGGCTGGAAAAAGAGTCCATGCAAACAGTAACCAAAAAAGAACAGAGGTAGCTATCAGACAAAACAGACTTTAAATGTAAAAAAAGTTTTAAGAGATACAAAAGGCCATTATATATTAATAAAAGGGACAATCCACCAGGAAGAAATAAGTCATAAATATCAATGCACCTAACCTGAGTGCCCCAAAATACATGAGGCAAACTCTGGCAAAACTGAAGGGAGAAACAGACAGCTCTACAATAATAGTTGGAGACTTCAACACACCACTCACATCATTAGGTAGAACAACTAGACAGAAGATAAACAAGGAAATAGAAATTGAACAATATGATAAATGAGCTAGACCCAAAAGACATATACAGAACGTTGCATCCCAAATCAATGGGTTATACATTCTTCTCAAGTGTTCATGGATCTTTCTCCAGGATAGACCACATATCGGGTCACAAGCCAGGTCTCAATAAATATAAAAAGACTGAAATGACATAAGCTCCTTCTCGGATCATAATGGAATGAAACTGGAAATCAAGAATAGACAGGAAAGGGGGAAATCCCTAAATGTGTAGAGGCTAAACACACTCCTAAACAATCAGTGAGTCAAAGAAGAAATTGTAAAAGAAATTAGTAAATATACTGAGACGAATGAAAACGAGAACACAATTTATCAAAACTTAGAGGATACAGTAAAGGCAGTGCTGAGAGGGAAATTTAAACCCTAAATGCCTATATTAAAAAAGAAGAAAGAGCTAAAACCAAAGATCTAACTGAACAACTGGAGAAACTAGAAAAAGAACAGAAAACCATTCCCAAAGCAAGCAGAAGGAAAGAAATAATAAACATTAGAGCAGAAATAAATGAAATTGAGAACAACAACAACAAAAAATAGAGAAAATCAACAAAACCAAAAGCTGGTTTTTGGAGAAAATCAATAAAATGGACAAACCCTTAGTTAGACTAACAATGAAAAAAAAAGAGAGAAGATGCAAATAAAATCGGAAATGAAAGGGGGAAATTTATGACTGACCTCATAGAAATAAAAAGGGCCATAAGAGGATATTATGAGGAACTGTATGCCAACAAACTAGACAACCTAGGTGAAATGGACAAATTTCTAGAAACACACAAACAACCTACATTAACACTACAAGAAATACAAGAACTCAACAAACCAATCACATTTAAAGAGACTGAGGGGAGCGGATGTAGCTTAAGTGGTTAAGCGCCTGCTTCCCACATACGCACTCCCGGGGGTGATCCTTGATACCTCCTAAAAACAAAACAAACAAACAAATGAAAAAACCAACTCTCATTGGGGAACATGTAGCTCAACCCATGTATGAAGTCTTGGGTTCAATCTCAGTATAAAATAAAAATAAAATTAAAATTAAAATTAAAATTAAAATTTAAAAAAATAAAATAAATAAATAAATAAAATAAAATATTAAAATAAAATAAAACAAAATAAAAATAAATAAAAAGATTGACTCGATCATTAAAAATCTCCCAACAAAGAAAAGTCCAGGACCAGATCTGGCTTCACAGGTGAATTCTACTAAGCATTTCAAGAAGAATTAACACCAATCCTGTTTAAACATTTCCAAAACATTGAAGAGGAGAGAAAATTACCTAACACATTTTTATGAAGCCAACATCACCCTCATACCATACCAGATAAAAATAATACAAGAAAAGAAAACTACAGACCAGTCTCTCTAATGAACATAGATGTAAAAATTCTCAACAAAATACTTGCAAATAGAATCCAACAGCATATCAAAAGAATTATAAACCACAACCAAATATGATTTATTCCTGGTATGCAAGAGTGGTTCAACATAAGAAAATCAATGAACGTAATACACTATATTAACAAACTGAAGGAAAAAACCCCACATGATCATCTTGATTGATGCAGAAAAGGCATTCAACAAAATCCAGCATCCTTTCTTGATAAACACACTTTGAAAGATAGGAATAGAAGGAAAATTCTTCAATATGATAAAGGGCACATATGAAAAACCCATAGCCAACATCGTACTCAATGGGGAAAGGGTGAAAGCTTTTCCTCTAAGATCAGGAACAAGACAAGGATGCCCACTATCATCACTGTTATTCAATATTGTGCTAGAAGTTCAAGCTAGAGCAATTAGACAAGGAAAAAAAAAAGGCATCCAAATAGGAAAAGAGGAAGTACAACTCACTATTTGCAGATGATGTGATCCTATGTTTAGAAAATCCTGAATTGTCTACAACAAAGATGCTTGAGCTGCCCAGGTTCCAGAGCCTTGGGTGCGAGGACGGCAGTGAGAAGAGTGTGCGTGATATGCCGGGCGGCATGTTGGAGAGCTGGTGGTAGCTTTGGGGAGGTGCTCGCTCTCTCGCTCACTTCCCTAGCTTTTTTTGCACCCCCTTCCTGCCTCACTTGCCAGAGTGTGTGCAAGGGAAGGGGAGGGTGTCAGGGGTGGAGGGTGGGGGGTGGGAGGAGGTGTTCTGGCCCCGGGAGAAGCAGGGAGGCAGAGGCTGGGAGGGACTCTGGGAAGCCATGGACCTCAAGAAGCTGTAGGAGGCACTGAAAGATTTTGAGAAGAGGGGGAAAAAGGAAGTTTGTCCTGTCCTGGATCAATTTCTTTGTCATGTAGCCAAGATTGGAGAAACACTGATTCAGTGTTTCTAAAATAAAATATAAAATATATATTTATATAAAATAGCCAATCTAAAGGCTATTTTATTTGCAAACTGGAGAAAGTGATGGTTAATTTTAGAACTCCAGCTCCTGAACCAAGAGGTCCTTCCAACCCTAATGGTGAATATATTCCCTTTGATGAAATGAAGGAAAGAATATTGAAAATTGTCACTGGATTTAATGGTATCCCTTTTACTATTCAGCGACTATGTGAACTGCTAACAGATCCAAGGAGAAACTATACAGGAACAGACAAATTTCTCAGAGGAGTAGAAAAGAATGTGACAGTTGTTAACTGTGTTTATCCTTCTTCAGAGAAAAACAATTCCAGTAGTTTGAATAGAATGAATGGTGCTATATTTCCTGGAAATTCACCAAGTTATACTGAGAGGTCTAACATAAATGGGCCTGGAACACCCAGGCTACTTAATATATCAAAGATTTCTTTGTTAGCCCCCATGACAACAAATGGTTTGCCTGAAAGCACAGACAGCAAAGAGTCCAACCTACAGCAATATGAAGCCAGAAATCACAGTGACTCCCTGACATCTGGATCAGAAAGTTCCTCAGTGAGCCCTATAAAAAATAAACACTCACACGAGGATGCTGCGGAAGCTGAGGAGCATGAGGTAAAAAGACTCAGATTTGACAAAGAAGGTGAAGAGTAAGAAAGACAGCCAGTCAAACAGCTTCCAGTGAAATTTCCCCAGTTATAGTAGCAGAAACAGAAGCATCATCTTCATCTCAGGATAAAGATGAAGAAAGTAATTGTTCCAGGCAGAAGAGGATGAAGGAAGAAGAGTCTTTTATGACTTCAGGAGAAATTATCCCAGAAAGAAATAAATCAAGAAAAAAACCTGGTGGTGCCTTAACTATGAATGAAGGCACTTCTGAGGAAAATAATATGGAGGAATCTAGTCTGGCTCAAGCTGAGAAAGATTTCAAGTTCAAGCTGAGAAAGATTTACACACTTTCTCAGCTTTTTCACTAAACGTAGTGAAAACACAGGCCCTGTAAATAGTGGTTCTGACTGCCATGAAACTAAAGAATTAGTGGGATCCAATCCTAGCAAAACAAGAGAGATTCCCTCAGAATCATTCATGGAAAATGATGACAAAGCCACAGATGAACTGATGGAGTAAGACTATTTAGAATCATTTAGATGCAGTATTTTATATACAGTTCTGGTTTTACACTGTATTAAACTTATGGAATAAAGTAGACTTTAGTTTTACAAGAAAAGCAGGTTGTAAAATAGAGTGCTTTATGGGATGAATCCTGAAAGAGTTGTACATATGAGAACTGTGAATATCATCAGTTCCTTTGGGTCCTGCTCACCATGACTTTTTTTGGTCTGATGTCATCAGTCATTTGTGTATAGAATTTCTTTTTTAATTAAGAATTAATATTTTTAAACTGGAAGGTAATAATTATAATTTTGAAAACCTTTTGGAGGTTATTACATTTAGTTTATAAATTTTCAAGAAAGCTTTTTGTCTTGTCTCTGACAACTCAAGCAGTTTTCATATTTTGGTCATCAGTCCAACATTTTAAAATGGGAATTACAGGATTTCATGCTGGTTTCCAGATTTTACTGTTTGACTATGTACAGTGGAACTTTAAGTCATATATACATATATATATTATTCTAAGGGGGGGAAATGTATTTTTCTGTTTCTATAAGAGATGAATACAGGAGATTCTTTTTAATTGTTAATGATTGAGTTCACCTCTTTCAGAAGAAAGTTACTTTCTCTTCTGAGTAACTGAAATAAAATCTGGCCCTTGCGAAACCCTGGAAATCCTAAGTCTGTTGAAATACCAGGTTAAACACGTTCCAAGAGATATGTTCAAACTAAAATTCTTTTGTATACTTCTGAGGTGCCTGAGAAAAATACTTTATTATTTATAAGAAAATGTAATTTATCTTGGAAATTGTTTTCAAACATTAGCTTACTGTTTTGCAGAATGAATACTTATAAAGCTGACATAAGACCATCTCAGAAGAACTGGGCAGTATCCTTGACCTTTTGCTTGCTTTTCTGAACATTGTGAATATTACACATTTCTTTCTAAATTATTCTAGAGTATGTAAATGTCAACAGTATGAAACACCACTGTACTGGAAGAATTAATATATTACTTTAGTAATGTACCTGAGCTAAATGACTGCAGCTTCAGAGGTGCACAGAAACCAAAATAATTTGTATGACATTTTGAAGTGAATTAAATATTTTTGAACATGCTTCTTCAACAGCCAAGCCAGGGTTATATTTTTCAGATCAACACAAAGCACAATGATTACTCTAAACTCACTATTTTCAAATTCACATATTTAAAGCCATGCAAGCTGCAACTTCCTTGTCATAATTACTGGCTGCCAAATTTATACCTGTTTCTTCAGCTGTACCTTTTGATATTTAGAATTTTTAATTTCTGTAAAGTAGATTTTGTAGAATGTAATGTGTTCACTGCCTTGGAGAAGGTATATAATTGTATAATTTCTGTGTGTAAATAATGCTTGGGCTTTCAATACAGTATTCATATAAAGCAATAAATAATAATGTTATGGAAAAAAAGCTACTTGAGCTAATAAAACCTAAATTCTTGATTACATTTTTGTTCCTTTCCTTTTCTTTAAGAGTTTTTTTAAAACTCTATTTTTATTATTGCAAATTCTCAAAAACTCTGTTTTTATAGGTGATACCAAGGTTAAACTAAGAAGTTGATAATAAACAGAACTAGTGAATAAGCCCTGTTTAAAAAATATACTGAGGCATATTCAGTACTTAGAGAACTAGGCTAAAATATAAGCAGAAATAAATTAAACACAAGTATAGAAAATTAAAAACATGAATTACTTTGCATACTGTTTTCAACATTGCTAAGATCTTTTATAAAACACACACACACACACACACACACACACACACATATATATCAAGAGTGGCAAAATTTAATTGATATATAGGTATTATTGAAACAGTTCACAGGAAAACAGAATTGTTAGGATAGAAAAGGATTGATTTATTTAACTTAGAATGAAAGGGAGTAAGGGTTAATTCAGTTAGCCAAATGAGGTCAATATACAAAAGGTATTGTACAAAGGATAGAACATGAGGACACGACTAAAATTATAGTAGGAGAATTTTGGACTAACCTGCAGAAAAAAATTCCTTGCTGTGAAGTGTGAAAAACTAAAGGGAAGTCAGAGTTTCCTAGTCTGGGTGTATAATGAACTAGATACTCAGTCTAGAATGTATGTTAGAATGACCTGGAAGGTGCTCAAAAAATAGGTTTTGTGTTCAATTAAATGTGGAAAGTGATGGATTAAATAAAGCTAAACAGGTTTCATCACTGCAAGTCTTCTAAGAGGCTTTATTTTGCTAATATACATTGTGAATCTCAAAAAGAAGTATATACAGTGCAGTGTTACAAACCTTGAGATTTTTTTTTTTTAATTCAAAGATTGAAGAATTAGGTTCTTACAAACACAGGGAAGCTATTCTCACCACCACCACCCCACATCTACTCTGTGTGTGTGTGTTTGTAATATGTCATATGTCACAGCTTTGCCTGAGAGAAATTTGGGGTAGGCTTTGCCACACATTAGCTGGAAATATCTTAGTAAAGAAGCACTATTTTGTATATCTCTACTTTGATAACAGCTATATAAACTTTGGTACAAGAGCCAACGTTGCTATGAGTATATGTCAAAGAAACATTCTCTAAGCATAAATAAGAAAAGAGAAAAACACTAAAAACAAAGAATAAATTAAATCTCATTTATTTATGCTTTGCTGGAAATGCCTGTTTTACTACTGTCCTTCAGTATACCAAGTTAAAAAACCATAAATTCTTTTAATTTATACTAAATATTCATTCTTATATTGACTAGTTTTTAGAAAAGAAAACTTCATTAATTTAGACCTCCTAATTTAGAATTTTTTTTAAAAGATTTACTTTTTTATTTATCCCCCCACCC
>JAQZBX010105443.1:0-10849 GCA_029593785.1 Cabassous unicinctus
ATAAAAGAAAAAGCCATAAGATCTAGGAGCCAAGAGATCCTGGTGATCTTTCAAAAGAGCAATTTCAGTAGAATGACAGAAGAGGGAATGAGGGTACAAAGTTAAAAGGACTGAGTGAATGAGAATAAATGATACATTTGAAAATTTGGGTTGCAAAGGGAAAGAGAGGATAGAAACTAAGGGGGTATACTTTGTTTTACAGAAATTATGACGCAGATTTTGCAATCACAAAATAAGTTTTTAAAAATAAAGTGCTAAATGTTATACTTCCATTGCTTACCTGGCAAAGACGAATTCATACAACCCCAAATGTCAACCTAAAATTGTAATCACCAAAAGGCTTTTATGTAGATAACCAGTTCTTAAATATGACATTTAATTTCTACAGAAATTATATACAGCTAATTTGATTGTGGCTGTTACTATACAGTCAATATTCCAGGACTATATGCCTATCATCCAACTAGTCAGGAAAGAAACCAAAAGGCTGAGATGCAAAAATACTGCTTACTCTTTTTCCCATTTTCCCTTCTAAGAGCACTTAGTAAGAGTCTGCTTACTAAGGATGCTTCTTGGAGTCATGGTTTTCAAGCAATAGACAAAAGTGTCTATAGAGAGACTAAAGGAAAATGTGTAAGTCAGAATGATTTGAACATCAGCTTTTTGTCCCCTATATAAAGCAAACCACCATATCTGAAGAGGCTCTCTCAGGCAAGCTCAGGCTTTCTTAGTCTGGCCCATGACTATCCTAAACACTGAGACAGCCCAAGTACTAAAGCCATTTTAATTTACATGGTTCAGAAAGCAAGCAAATATCAATGGTTTAAAGGAAAATGAGACGACAGGAATACGGAGAAGTCACACATTTTACCTTACTCCCCAAATTCAACTTTTCAAATTCAAAATAAATATGATTTGATTATTATAGTTTTCATAAAATTAGTCAAAATACAATAATAAAATTCCACATTCCAGATAAAATACCATGTAATAAAACTTAAAGCCTGGAAGACACTTAAATTTAAAACTGTTTTTAGACCTATATCATAGACAATAAAAGATGAAAAACAGTATTTTATCGAGCAATTTGTGTGAAGATCTTTTCAAACTACCCAATTAAATCTAACATTTTACTTTGACCACAAACTCCAATCACATTTAAAATGTTTCTGAACTCTAAAAAGTAACTCAATAGTTGGCTTCATTTCAACAGAAGTGTCCACAGATAAAAAAGACCTACCATTGTTTCTGGGCAATAATCTGGGGCACGCTGCAACAGATGTTTTAGCCGGGATTCACTTTTTGAGGAGAAAATCTGTTTGACAAAGGAAAAAAAAAATTTTGTGGTATTTTTTTCCCATAAGAAATTAGAAGAGTTTGTAAAACTTACTATACTCTATATTTATCAGTCATCCCGAATATTTTCCTACTTTCTTTTATGGACAGAAAACCTTTAGATAGTATCCAAATTAAGTTGAGGTAACATTTCTTAAAAGGTTGGTTAGTTTGGCAAATAGTCAAAAACCCCTAAATATAATAGGTCTAAACACTATTCTAGTGAAAAAAGGAGAAAAGCAGGCTACCAAAATGTTAGAGGACAAGGACAATGAAAGAAGAAAACCGGGAAAGAAGAAAAAATATAAATTTATTCTAAACTGTTCAACAAATTGCTTTTAGTCAAATGATCACAATGAAAAATAGTGTATCATACCCTTGATATTGGTGAAGAATAAATCTGTGGAAAGCATTATGGTACATAACTTCTCCATAAAATGTCATAAGAGAGACAAAGCCTTTTTATTTTTTTAAATATAGATGATGAGGCGCTAACAAGGTTCACACACCAGGCTAAAACGGCTCACTTCCAAATGGGACTTTAATTAATTTAATTACAATTTGGTAACTCAGTAAATTATAAATCATTACATATATCAGACAGTACTTCATGGTTACCAGCAAATAGTTAAGACTGTAAAATCCATAAATGCTAAGGGCAATGAATGAGAGTTTATCTCCAGTTAGTTTATTTAATACCCATTTTTCTCTAAAACTACAACTACAATTAAGAATTGAAAAGAGCCACCCCTAGTTAATTAATGCATTTAGGTAATTAGCAACAATGGCTGCTAACATAGCAAAAAGAGACAACCAGACATAGTACCAGTTATGAGGAAGACTTCCCAAAAGAAACAAACAAACAAAACAAAAAAACCTTACCTGAATCTGATCAACCCCCTGAATTTAATAAGGTAGCCACTAGTCATGTGTGTTTATTTAAATTTAAATCAATTAAAATAAAATATAATTAAAAATTGAGAAGCTTGATCTCTTTAGTCACATTTCAAGTGTTCAGACAGACACATGTATCTAACTGGCTACCATATTAGCACAGTTATTGAATATTTTCATCATCAGACAAAGTTCTAGTTGATAGCTCTGTTCTAGATCTGCCTGCCAATTACTAGGAAATACAGAGAACAGAGGAATGCATTAATGGACACCACAGGTATGCAAACAGCAAAGTTTAGACTGTGAGAAATTCTATAGGATAAATGAACAGATTTCTTCATCAAATAAATTATAAGGAATAAGCTATTTATCAAAAGATAAAGACATATAATCAATTGCAATGCATATACATCACTTTAATTCTGATTCAAACTAAAAATCTTATGAAACAATAGAGAAATTTGAACATGACTGGATATTTGAATATTACAGTTTTAAATGAGTGATAATAGTATTGTGGTTATGTTCTTTAAAAAATGAGTCCTTATAATTTAGATACAAACTTAAACTGAAAATTTATGGATCAAATAATATGAAACTGGGATTTGCTTCAATATAAATTTACCTCAATATAATTGTGGGGGAAGGGGGTAGTAGATGGGAGTACATATGAAACACAATTTGACTTAATAATGTTGAAACTGAGAATGGGAGTTTATTATACTATTCTCTCTACCTTTATATATGTTAGAAATTTTCCATTATAAAAAGATAAAAGAGTGAAAGAAAAAAATAAAAGGGAAAAGAAAGACAAGAATGAGCACGAGAGACAGAAAAAGAAAGAAAGAGTAAGCACATAATATTGGTAATGGAATTGGAAGACTTGCAGAAACACAGAAATGGAAAATTATGATTTTGCTCATTCCTTCTTCCTTCAACACATTTTTTAAAAAGAAAAAATAAAAATAAAAATAAATCATCAAGACAGTTTAGAACAATGGAAAGAACACTGAACTGAGAGTTGGAAATAAAATTCTTTGAGTAACACTGGGCAACTTGGCCTTACAGGAGGTAGTTATAGCCTGGTGGCTAAGAACATGGATTCTGTAATCAGACAAATTTGGGTTTACTAGCTTGGTGACCTTGACAAGTTTTTAAACTTTTCTACACCTCGGTTTCCTCACCTAAAAATGCAAATAATACCATTACCTCCCTCTCAAGGGCTTAGTGTGAGAATTAAATGAAATATTAAGTAATAATATATTTAGCTCACAAGGTAGAATTGAACATAGCAGTCACTTTTCTTACTAAACAACAGGCAATCACGCCTAAAAAGAAAGATCAGTGCTTATCCAGAATATGATTATATAAGTCATCTAAAGGCAAAAAAAATTAACAACCAATATTATATTCCATTCAAGGCAGAAATATTCAGATCAGAGTTTACAATACTGACCCCTGGGAGATTTTATCCACATTTATCTCCTCCCTCTGTGATAACTCATTTCCCTTTGTCTTCAAACAAGTAAAAAAAAAACCTCTCATCTTGAAAAAAAAAATTATTTCCCACACTCACTTACTGACTTCTCCAACTAACATTCTACGTTTTCCTTTCATTGCATCTGTTTCTTCACCAATCAATCCACAAACATTCACTGACCAGCTACCATGAGCAAGGAACTTCAGAGACATGAGTACTGGCAAAGACAAATAAGACATAATTCCTAAATTCAAAGATTTTATAATATGGTTGGAAACAGAATACGTTTCTATGTATATAGAAACTGAATACCTTTTTGTAAGTCTGAAATACTACTGTATAATGAAGACCTTGGCTGGTCTCTGTCTCTGGTTCCTGTGAGATACCCTCTAAATCTTTGGTATTTCCTGTGATAGGAGTGTTTTTTGTTATTCATAAATTATTCATGGCCCCAGACCACACCTGAATAGTTTACACTAATGAGATGACTGAGGGTTGGGACTCTTGAGTCATCATCAGCCCAATCACTCAGACTTCCAGGGAAGGAAGAAGGGCTGGAGAATGAGTTCAACAAGGTGGGTGTTAAGTCCATCACTTATGTCTATGTAATGAAACTCCACTGAAACTCTGGACACTAGAAGCTTCCATGATTGATAACACTGATGTGCCAGGAGGGTGACGTGTTCTGACTTCACTGGGAGAGGATACAGAAGCTTTGTGTTTGAGACCCTCTGAGACCCCACCTTATGCGTTTCTTCTTGTTTATATCCTTTCCACTGTAATAAACCATAATAGAAAGTGTAGTACTTTCCTGAGTTCTCTGAGTCATTCTAACAAATTATCAAACTTGAGAGGGTGGTGGGAATCCCCAAATTTGTAGCCAGTTGCTAAGAAGTGAGGGTGGCGCGGGGAACTACCAAACTTGTGGCTGATGTCTGAGTCTGTGGAATCTAAAGTAACTCCAGTAGAGTCAGAATTGCATTGTAGCTGGTGCTCGAAGTTACTGAAATTATTGCAATTACAAAATAAACTACGATTTTTTTAATAAAAAAAAGAATTCCCTGTAATGTGACTTTTTAGTTTTAGTTTTTTTTTCCATTTTATTTTACTATTAGAGAAGTTGTGGGTTTACAGAATAACTATGCATAAAATACAGGATTCCCATATACCACCCCACCACCACCATCACCACCACCACCACCACCACCTTGCATTGGTGTGGAACATTTGTTACAACTGCTGATAGCACATTTTTATAATTATACTATTAATTAAAGTCCATGGTTTAACTTAGGGTTCCCTGTTTGTATAGTGTAGTTCCATGGATTTGTTTTAAAAAACTTTTATTCTGTACCATATATAAAATCTAACATTTTCCCTTTTAATCATATTCAGATATATACTTCAGTGCTGTTATTGCAATGTTACTTTTAAACCCACCACTCCAGTCAATCTAGAAATATTTAATGAGAGCTTTCTGAAAATTAGGCACTTGTCTAGGCACTGAGGGATTTAGTATAAACAATGCAAATAAAAGTCCCTACTCTACAACATCTCCATTGACAGTCTTTGTTTTAAAACTTAGGGCCTTTTCTCAGAACTCAAACTCCTTGACGTTTCTTTGGCATCCGACACTGTTGAAAATTTCACTGTAAACTATTACCCTTACTTTATTTTATTTTACTATTATATGACACCAGCTCTGACTTATCTAAATTCCAATTCTAAAAATTTTAATTCCAAATCTCCAAATGTCTACACTTTGTGGTTTTCACTGATTATTCAACTATAGAATAAAATTCATCTTCTCTCCAATCCAAATCCTTTTCTCAACAATAAAGGGTACTACCATAAAGGATAGTACAACTATTCACCCTAAACTCAAAACCTCAATGTCATCAGGACTCCACCCTTTCCTCATTCCCTATTGGTAGGAGAAAGAAATGATACCGCACTCCTGGTATTTCCTGCCATGTGGAATGAGCTCTACTATTTTGAACAGCTCTGGCCTCTCTGCACTCCTCACTCACTCTTCCATGATCAGGATGACTGACTTACTGAACTACTGAGTTGACAGGAGAAAGTGAACTCATGTAAGCCAGGCCATACCTCTCCTCTTCTAGAAGTAAGTCTAATTCTGTGGTTTAGGGTGTGCCTGCAGCTAAAAACCACATTCAATATATGTGTAATTAGTAATAAAAGTAGTATTTTGGGTCCTATCTGCCATATTCCATCACCTTATTTATCAGCTGGTTAAGAACTTAGAGGAGAAGAATGTTCTATATTGGGGCAACATTAGTATTCAACAAATTACTGATAATCATAGTTATTATATACTGAACTCCTTCAATGCTTTAAGTACAGCAATAGGCACTTTATATACATTTTCTCTTTTAATCCTCAATATTCTATAAGGTGTTGTGGCAGCTTGGTATTGTTTATGAATTCCAAAAATAGATATTGGATTGTGTTTGTAAACTGGTCTGTTCCTCTGGGCTTATTAGATTGTATTAAATACAGAGGTTTCACTTTTACTTTATTAAATCAAGATTAGGGCTTTTATTTGACCATGTCATTAGAGCGACTCAGTTTGAGTCGTATCCCCCCCCTCCCCTTTGTAGGCTATATAAACAGATGCTCAATCAAAGACAGGGAAGTAAATACACAGGAGAAGAACACAGAGGAATAGAGACAGCTCCATAGACACAGCAGAGGCCCTGGAAAGAGAGATGAGCCTGATATCCTACAGCTGCAGCTGAGCCCAGAGAGAAACAAGCCCCAGGAGAGAGACGAGCCTTATGCCAGCCTACAGCTGAGATCAGAAGAAGCTGGGACCATGGAGCCTTAAGAGAAAGAGAAGGCTGAACCCTCACAGACGTTGCCTACCATCTTGTGTCAACATGTGACAAAAGACTTTGGGTGAGAAAGTACCTCTTATGGTACCTTGAGCTGGACTCTTTAGGGCCTGGTAACTGTAAGCTTCTACCCCAAACAAATACCCTTTATAAAACCCAACAGATTTCTGGTACTTTGCATCAGCACCCCTTTGGCTGACTAATACAGGTGCTATCATCTCTCCCTTTTCAGATGTGAAAACTAAGTCTCAGGGAGGTTAAATAACTTATCCAAGATCACACAGTTAAGTAGCAAGAATAAGAATTGTCCTAGGTATGTCTCACTCTAAATCTAAAGTTCCTGCTTTTTCCACTATGTTACACTATTTCCAGTTCTATAGATTCTTCCCCCATAGTATCCCTTGCAAACTTTTCTTTCCATTCTACGACCATAAACTTACTGAGAGTTTATAATCTCAAAATAGACCTCTACATCAGCCTTAAATTTCATTTCCCCATCCCAAACCCTCTGTATGATACAAGGCCACCATACTTATCTGAAAACACCAGTATCACTCCCTTACTCAAAAACTTCCCCACTGCTTAAAAGAAAGTCCAAACTGCTCATCCTGACACTTAAGGCTTGGCCACAGTCCAGTTGCTCCTTGTTCACCCCTTTCTCACATATCTCTGCTCGAGAGAGCTCAGCTCACACTGTTTCTCAACACTCCATGTTCATTCCCAACTGTAAGACTTTACTCAATTAGTTCTTCCCACCTGAAATAGTCTCCCTATTTTTTAAGTTTAAAAGTTTTAATGTTTAAAAATTAGATCAAGTCATGCTGCCTCAAAAGGCCTTCTCTGTTCCAGTTGATGTACGTACCTCTGAAACTCCTATTGTCCCTAATATTTCTATACCTCTCTGTATTCTCAACTTGGCACTCAGGCATTTGTTGCCTTGAGAGTTACAGAACTGCTTTATCCATGCAGGTTTTATCTCACCAATAAGATTTTAAGCTCCCAGAAGGCAGCAAGTACTCTCTACTTCTTTGGGATCCTTATCAATGCCTAATTAATACTGGGAATGAAAGAAGAGGTCAGTAAATCTTTTGTTTATGCCCAAATTATTTCTTTAATGGTTCTTAAGTTTTTGTAAATTAGTATTTGATCTATTCATCTGCATATTAATTCTTTCTTATATGTAAGTAATAAGTCTGGGGCCTTCTCTAAAGTGGTCAATTCTGCAACATTCATTTTTATTTAAGATTCCTAAAAACTGTAATATCTGCTTGACTGATGCAATATTGCTGAGTTATAGAATTTCTAATATTCCATATTTTAAGAAATTAGACCTTGCCTGCAAGACATCTCTTAAAAATCATTCCCCCTGTGGAATCATGGAAAGAAGCAAGTAGAAACAAGGCTGAAAAGTCAAGAAAGCAGTGTTTTAAAAGCAGTAGAGCTCCTTTAAAAGCTTTCTTTCAGTAACACCATCAAAGGGTCAGTTTTGCTTTTAAAAACTACCGTTCTAACAATAAATTTGCAGAAAACTTAATTTGCAATAGTGAGATTTGACATGTTGCTGAATCCTCTAGTAGCTACTTAGAGGAGCTGAGTCACTGTCATATCTTGTAAGAGTATCTTGCAAAATTTTTCTAAGTCCATAGTATTGTTTGAGAGAAGTTATAATCCTAATTAGGTAGCTATTTCAGTTTTAGGAAGTAAGTGACAAAATCCAAGTGATCACTTGAAAACTCCTCCAAAAGATGACTGAGGCCATTACTTCTCAAGCCCTAAGGTTAGAACTACATAACCAAGATGATGAAATAAAGGCGAGACTTTATGAGCAGGTATTATCTCAGTGGGACTTGCCTAGAAAGGCTCAACCAAAAAATTCAAACCTACAGAAAAGTTTCAAGACTAGTACAAGGAACATCCACATAGTCTTCACCTAGATTCATCCATTATTAACATCTTCTAACATTTGCTTTAATACTCTCTCTCTATATATATACTATTTTACTATTATTTTGATGAACCATTTCCAGACATAATTCATTAGATATCATGATCATTCATTCTTAAATACTAGCATGTATCTCCTAAGAACACAGTCATACACAACCACTCTACAATGAACAAATACAGGATCATGGTATTGATACAATGTATTAGTTAATACACAGTCCATAACATTAAACCAATTTATCTCAGTAATATCCTTTTGGCAACTTTTTTTTTCATTTCACAATCCAATCTAGGATTACACATTATAATTTAGCTGGTATGCTTCTTTAGTCTCTGTATTAGTCAGCCAAAGGGGTGCTAATGTGAGATACCAAAAATGGTTTGGTCTTTACAAAGGGTATTTATTTGGGGTAAAAGTCCACAGATACCAGGCCATAAAGCGTTAGGTTTCTTCTCTCACCACAGTCCATTGCCATGTGTTAGAGCAAGACAGCTGCCGGCGTTTGCCAGGGTTCAGGCTTCTTGGGTTCCTCTCTTCCCGGGGCTGCGTTTCTCTCCGGGCTTAGCTCCTGTTTCCTCCACAAGGTCAGCTGTAAACGATCAGGTGAACAGCTCTCTTTTCTTCTGGGCCTTCTTTCCAACATCAAAACTGCTTCTCAAAATCTGCTTCAACTCTGTTCTTGCCATGCCTTTTATATTTGATTCCCCACCCACCAAAGGGTGGGGCTCAAAGCCCTACTGACGTGGCCCAGTCAATGCCCTAATCATAATTTAATCATGCCCAGATTAACAGATCAGTTTACAAGCATGATCCAATTATATTTTTGGAATTCATAATTACATCAAATTGGCCAACGGTTACAGTCTCCTTTAATCTAGAATAGTTTCTTTGCCTTTCTTCGCTTTTAAAACATTGATATTTTTTAAGAGTACAGGTTGTTGTTTCAAAGAACATCCCTCAATTTGGGTTTGTCCAATTGTTTCCTCATGATTCATGTTATGTATTTTTGGTAAAAATCCTTCAGAAGAGATACTGTGCTCCTTCTCAGTGTATCATGTCAGTAGATACATGCCAGTTTGTTTGATTTGTTGATTTGTTCACATCAACTATTATTTGTGACAGGAAATCTGGTCACTGGGTTAAGCCGCTGTCCAATAGATTTCTCCAAAACAACTGTACTTTATAAACAGTTACATAACTATTTAGCCTCTACAATTATTATGCAAGCTTACCTGTTCACATACATCACGGCACATCTGGTTGTCCTTCGAATGATTACAACACAATGCACCTACGAAGAAAAATAAACACCTGTTGTTGTCCTACTGTAAAATAAACAAGATGAGTAAGCTAATTTGGATAGCTATATGAACTGCTCACTTAATAGATCAATTATTATTTATTTTAACTCAACAAACTTTTACTAAACACCTATTACAAGCCAAGGACAGTGCTAGGTTTGAGAATATGATCCCTGCCCTCAGGAAGCTTGCAGTCTAATAGGGAAACTGTCATGTAATAATAATAGCTACTATTTATTGGGTAACTTCTACAGGCCAGAATTTTGCTAAGTTTGTGTTATGCATTATCTCATTCAATCCTTATAAATGTCCTATATACTAGATTCTATTATACTAATAATGGAAGATCATATGATTAAAAGCAATAATGAATTTTATTTGAGGTATGTTGAATTTGAGGTTCCTACAGGACATCCAGATGGTAATTCTTGTAAAGTAAAAAATCCAAGGCTGGACTACAGGTAAAGCCAAGTCTAATGATCCAAGTCTGGAAGTTATCAGCATAAAGGAAGTATAGGGAAATGAATGACATTTCCCAGACAGAATTTCTAATGAGAAAGGAACTTAGCACCAAATCCTAAAGAATAGCAACATGTGAAACGATGGAAGAAACAGGGAAGAAAGACTGAGATGGAGAGGGAGTAGTTAGTATCATGCTCCAGAAAAGTCAAGTTAGATTGAAGACTGAGAAAAGGAAAGAGATTTACTACCTAGGAGGCTTCCTAATGACTTACAAGGTACTTTATGGGGCACTAAGAAAAGTGAAAGTGATATTAAGGAATAAATCAGAGGTGAGGAAGTACTGATAGCAAATAAAAGTTCTCAAGAATCTGGTAGTGATGGGAGGGAAAAAGAGTGGTAGGTAAAGGAGGATGCAGGGTCAAGGGAAGATTTTTTTTTCTTTATTTTTAAGAGTGGGAAAGATGTGAGTTTCTTTACAGATAGAGGAAAAAGAAACAGTAGAGAGCTAATGCTCCTCTTATAGAAAAATGTTTCAAGAGGAGTCAAAAGAGAATGAAATCAAGAGTATATGAGA
>JAQZBX010105444.1:0-10852 GCA_029593785.1 Cabassous unicinctus
GGTGACAGTTTCTAAAATTGGTTGTAGTAATGGCTGTACAACTCTGGGAACATACTAAAAATCATTGCATTGTATACTTTAAATGGGTGAAACGTAAGGAATGTGAATTATATCTCAATAAAGCTGTTATAGAAAAAGAATATTAACAAATCAGGATTAGGAATGAGGAAATATGGTTGTGTAATTACAGCAAAGACCCCTTCTTAAGGGATCCTAATGCCATTCTTTTTCATAACAGTCAGTATTTAACCCATCAGCTAAAGGTTAAAGACCTAAATGAGGGCCTTCCAAAGTTTCAATGGCCTCACTAATGTTTAGGTAATCCTACTACTTCTACTAATCAGTATCCTTGATGACTAAATGTTTCTTTTTGTATTCCCTACAATAATTAGCAGGGAGCTTTCCAAATGGTAGATGCTGAATTATCATTTACTGAATTAAATTTAAATAAATTTCAAAAATAACCCAGTCAAGGTCAGTAACTAGAAATCAAACCAAGAATACTTTGCCTTATATGGGGAAAGATGGACAGCACCACTTAGCAATTTGCCAAACTAAATTTGGGGTGTCAAAAATGCAATTATAGTCAGTCTTGGTTATACAATAACATTCATGCCCAAATTGCACAGTGTTTTTTGTTTGTTTTATCTCCCTTGATAAAATCTGAAACCTTCTGGGCAGAGGTCACTTCCAATGTGAACTGATAGACAAGATCCCAGAGACATGGTGGGGTGGCATTCTATTTTCTTGACATTTAATATCAGGAAATCTCCTAGTGGCCTTTTTTTATTTTTTATTTATCTTTTATTCCCATACTATAGCTTGATGGTTAAGAGGACAACCCCTAGAACTAGTCTGCCTGAATTTAAATTTGAACTCTGCCTCCTCCTGGCTGATTAATCTTGGGCAAATTATTTGACATCTCTGTACCTGTTTCATTTGTAAATTAAGGATAATAACAATATATGCCACATGAATTTCTGCGAGGATATAAAGTACTTAGAAAGGTTCCTGGAAAATAGTAAGTGTTCAAAATGTGGAAATCATTATTGAAGTAGAATTTAAATTTGCAAAATCCCTGAAACAGAGCTGAGGTAGTTACTGTCATCATCTAGCTGAGCATATGGTATCGGACATAAACCAGGCGTAATGGGGATTGTCAAAGTAAAACTATGGTATTAGAGTCTTCCCTGCATTCCTCATTTGGAAAAGCTGCTCTAGACTAAAGGCGGTATTTAACGAGTAAACTTGTTTTCATGTTGTAGAAATCTCGAGGAGATGCCAATAACACTATCAGAATTAAGAATGACATTCCGAGGGATATTTCCTAAATTCCAACTACCTATCGTTTTTATTTTTGAAAGGTAACTAATTTGTTTGATACAATCTCAGATTTTATCAAAAAAATGTTTTGAAGATACAAAGGACTTTTTCACAATATTTTCCTTTCCATATCTATTCCATAGCTTTTCGAATCTACATATTGTTAGTATGGCAGACACTGAGATGATGCATCAATACCCATGATCTCCTCTTCCTCCTGGGGCCTCAACTATACATTTTTCCAGCCTCCCTTGTAGTTAGGTGTGGTACGTGTGACTCAGTCATGGCCAATGAAATCATAAGCGGAAGTGATGTGCACCATGTCTAGGCCTGGCCCAAACTCACTCTTTACCCCTGGACCAGCTTGAATGGAAGGGACTCTCAGGAGAATCGAGTCACAAGATGTAAGAAGACTGGGTTCCTGAATAACTTTATGGAGTAGAGTCCTCCTTTTTACCTTAGTTGCACTGAACTTAACATAAAGAGAAATATATAGTGCTAAACCACTGAGGTTTTGGAGTTGTTTATACAGAATCGCCTGTTAGTTGCTCTAATTAATATAGTTAGGTAAAAGCTTTGCTAATTATTGTTTAGAAGATCTGCTTGCTCCCAGAACAGTTCTCTCTGATGGTAGAATTTGGCAACATTATACTAAATATAACTCAAGCAAAACACATTTCCTAGATCCCTTCTTCTCTAGTCTCTTTACCATCACCAAGACCACTGGATATAATCTTTCCATCATATTGACAAAACACTTCCCTGGTGTATCATGTGATCCTGCCTGATTATTCTTTGGAGAATGATTGTGTTATTTGTAATCTTAATCCAAATCTCCTTGCATTAACTGGCCAAAGTATATCTCCTAATTGTGCACATTATTAATCATTCATAAACTCAGAGAAATGTTTTATAATTTAATCAAGTTCTGGGCTAGGAGTTGACCATTTAAAACTTTTGATAAAAATGAAAAGATATCAGCAAACAATTTTCATATAGCTCTTTAAGCCCTCCTTTTTTTTTCTTTGTTTGAACTGACTGCTATCATCCCTTGCTCCTCTTTTTTAGTTTTCATAGTACTTAACATAAATACTTACTTTATTATTTGCTTCTTTATTACCAGCTTTCATTTCCAGGCTGTAATTCCCATGAAAGCATGGGAATTATATTTGCTTCTGCTCAACTAATAAATATTTACTGAATGCTTATTGTCAGGCATTGCTCCAAGTACTAGAGAATGGAACATAAATAAATAAGACATGGTGCCTGGTCTCAAGGTATATACACTTCAAAAAAAATTTTTAAGGAGGTACTGGGGAATGAACCCAGGACCTCATACATGCGAAGCAGGTGCTCAACCACTGAGCTACACCCACTCCCTGGCACATACACTTTGGTGGAGGAAGAAGGCAATGAGCGTAGAAATAATTTACACTGGGATAAGTGCTACTATGGTCTACTTTTCACTTTATACTTCCTGGGTTTTGGTGGTGTAGGGGTTGTCTATCTACTTCATGATGACTGGTCCTGTCTGACAGCTGCCTCTTTTGCTTTCATACGGGCGCCAAGGTAACCATTTCTGTATCACATGGTTCTGTCCCCTTGGCCTATACTGCACAACCAACTTCTCTCTTCTGAGAGGTGTGCACTGGAACTGAGAGATTCTGATTCTGTCAGGGCTGTTCAGTTGAACTGAAAGAGTATATATAACATAGAGTGCTATAGGGTGGTCCGTCTTCTGCAAGCTGGTTTATAGACAGGGAAGAAAGAAGCAAGTCATGAGAAAAAAGCAGAGATGAGAGATTTTATTAGCTGAGAAAGACCTAAGGAGCATCATTTCAGATCCTGGTTCTAGTCCTTTTTCCCATGGGTTCAATGAGGCACCTCTACTTTTTAAATTTTTTTGCTAAAGCTAATTTGTGTTAGTGTCTTTTGCTTTCAACCATGTCTTAACTAAGACTTTTCTATTTAATTATGACATCTCATAATATAAGACATATGGACTATAACCAGAAAATGTATCTTTTTTCTATGTTATAAAAATGCACCTGTTGGGTTTTAATGCTTAGGAAGTCTAAGAATGTTTCTCAGGTGCTTGCCTAAAAGTTTTCCATTTTCCTCACTGGTGACATTTTAATGCAGACTCATTTCCATTCAAGGACAGAACATCAAAGGCAGCATTCTTTAAACGCCAATGAAAAACACTATCACATGTGTACACCAGCTTTTGTAGCTAGTTAACATTCAGGGGAGAAAATAATTCTTCTCAAAAACATCAATGGTGTATCTGTACTCGTAAACAAAAAAGGCTTTGATAATGAATGCTTTGATTTAAGCCCAGTAGTTGATCAGAGCTAGTCTGATTAACAACTGTTAACTGGAAACACCAGAATTTGAACACACCTAAAATACAGGCTTTATGGTCCTACTTGAGAAAAGAAACTTAAGCTTTATATTCTGGGAGGAGTGGGGGAATATAGTCAAGAGATTCCAATAACAGAGCACCCACGAGCATCTGCGACATTTTTAGTGTATTTCTTCATTATTCATCAAACATTTATTAAGGAAAGATGTGTCAAGCACTGTGACCCATAAGATGAGTAAGACTAGACCTTCATCCTGAATGAGCTCACGGTTTACTGGGGAAGAGCGAAAAGGAAACAGGAAACAGACAACCATAATACCATCTAAGTGCCTGGCGAGGGATACCACCATGCCTGAGATGCCTCTAACCCATCTTGAGGTGGGCTCTTGAGCTGAGTCCAAAAAAGTAAACAGGAGTTAACTTGGCCCAGACTGAGAATAGAGACAGGGACAGCTGTGCTAAGAAAAAGGGCACATAAATGTTGCATTTACAAAGGCAATGACGTGCGTGGCAGAGGATCTATATATTAAGAGCCACTAGTCCTGTAATAGCTGCAGATACAAGATGCTTTCAGCAACTGCCTATATTTTCCTTCAAAGCTTTCATGTTTCCAATGTCTTTTATGCATTCTGATTATCCTAGAAGGTTTGATTCAGTTCAACAAACATTTTTTGAGGAATTAGTAAGCTTTGGTACTGTTGTAGGCGCTACCCAGGAAGCACATAGATAAATAAGAGACCAGGAATAGTACTTGTCCTAAAGGAATTCATAGCCTAGTAGGGGGAAGGCAGATCCACTTGCACAGTACTAAAGAGGCACATGAGCTTGAAATGAGTCTTCAAGAATGAATAATTATCCACAATAAAAATAAATAAATAAATAAATAAGTTTTTATATGGGAAAAAAAAAGAAAGAATGAGTAAGAGGGGAAGCAGATGTAGCTCAGTGGTTGAGCACCTGCTTCCCATGTATGAGGTCCTGGGTTCAATCTCTGAGACTTCCTAAAAAAGAAAAAAGAATGAATACGAGTGAACTAGCTATATTAACAACAATAAAAAGTGAGAGAAGCATTTCAGGCACAAGGGAGAACGTAAGTAAAGACAATTGCCCAGGAAAAAGAAGAGAGGGGCTGAACAAGGGCATAGGCAGGGAATCGGTTTGAGAAAGATCTAAGAGACAAAACAATTGACATTAATAGGGGTGGAAGCAAAGGAAAGGGGCTAGTCTATTATGACTTCATGTTTTTTGACTGAGTGGACGATCCATTAACTGAGGTAGGGACTGCAGGAGGAGATGATTTGGAAAGAAAAAAGACCATGTTGAAGCCAAAGTGCTCCTGAGATATCCAGCAGAGAGAGGAGCCATAAGGATAGGATTATGGCCCAGGGATCTTGCTCAGCAGCTTCAAGGTGGGGAGTTGAAGCCATGATAATAATTGAAATGATACAAGCAAAGTCAGTATAGAGAAGAGCAACAGGCCAGAAACAGAATCTTAAGAAACAGTATTTTAAGTGTGGGCATAGGTGTTGAGAAGGAGATGAAGAAGGGAGTATGAGTTTATAGGAGGGAGCAGATGTAGCGCAAGTGGCTGAGCGCCTGCTCCCCATTTATGAGGTCCTGGGTTTGATCCCTGGTACCTCCTAAAAATATAACAAACAAACAAATGAACGAAAAAACCAACTCTCATTGGGGAGCAGATGTAGCTTGGTGGTTGAGCACCTGCTTCCCACGTACAAGGTCCTGGGTTCAATACCCAGTACCTCCTAAAAAGAAAAAAAAAAAATAGTTTTTAGAAGTATTAAGTAGTCAAACTGTACACAAAGCAAAGAGACTCAGTAAGACATGGACTGAAAATTTTGGCAATCTGGAAGTCACTGGAGATATTTTTCACAGGTAGTTTAGTGGAGGGGTATAAAAGGAGATCAGGTGGCTGTGCTTGAGGAGGGAATTGAAGTGAGCAAGTGGCTGCTTGAGAAGCCAAAGGGGGAGAAGGGGCATCAGCTAGATGCAGGACTGTATCTGTCTATATCTCTGTCTCTACCTATATCTATCTACCCCCCCATCCATCCACCCACCCACCCACATCTATCATTTTAAAGGGAAAGATTTGAGTGGGTCTCTAAGCTGAGAGCAAAGCTGGCAGAGATGGAGAGACTAATGGAATTAGATAGAAGACAGCTGATGAAAAAGGTCCTGGAGGAGAAAGTTGTACTAATGAGGTACACTATGTTAACAATTTTAGCTTCTATTTGCCTCTAGCCAAGAGAGTTGTTCAAACAATATACATCGCAAGGTCAGGCATTTGGGGAAAGCAGTAGCAGCAGGCATGAAACAGTAACTCTGGACTTGGAGCATCACCAGAGAGTAGGAGGCAAATTCTGGATCTTATTAACCTGAAGGTTTCTTGTATGCTCAGAAAAACCCTACAGGGAAGGCATTTAGGTAGTAAGAAATGAGAAAATTTACCCCCTCATCAAGAGCTCCTGAAGTTCTGGGATAAACAATTAAACAGGGGCCCTCAATCCAGGGGATTACAATTCACTACATAATCATTATTTGCTTAGGATGCAAAGGAATTAGACCAGAGTTAGAGACCCAGCTTTGCTAGAAATTAACTATTGGCTTTGGGCGATTTCTTTGCTCTAGGCCTCAGTTTCTTCATTTACAATGGAAGGAAGTGATGCTATAGCCTAGACTGAACATGCAAGTGCTTTGTAAAATCTAATGCTCTATACAAAATGTAAGGTGTATGACATGCAAATAAAGAGGCTATTTGAAGTCTGAAAATTGGGCAAATCTGGAAGTTATTGCTCATTGAATAATTTTTATTGTTGTTACCAGTGTAAAGACATATCAATACAAAGGGAAATAGTTGTTAAGGCAAAGATCTTCAGTCTTCCCTGATAATTAATTCCTTTTGATTTTCTGATAGTCTTGTGTTCTTGAGATGGGATGAGAGGGTTAGGCATAAAGAGGGGAGTACAAATTAGTTATCCCAGACACTGGAGGGTGGGAAAACAAGTGCTGCTAGTAGTACAGTCCCTGGAGGTGGAGCATGGCAAATGGCAATGGAGACTGCACAAATAAGACTCCAAGGTATATCCTAATGGCTAAGGGCTCAAGTTTTAGTTAAAACAAACCTGAGTTCAAATCCAAGCTTAAGCCATTTATTAGCCATGCAACCTGGGATAACTCAACTTCACTGAGCTTCAGTTTCCTCATCTGTAAATTGGGATGACACCCACCCTTGGAATATGGTAATGTCTGGATATGATAATATAAATATAGAAAAAGAATTCCTGGAATATCATAAGTGCTCAGTAAAGGGCAGTGATGACATTGAGTCTGTTGTTGCAGGTCTCATAACACCTTGTATTTTCACTTTTGTCAACTAAGTACACATATAGCTGATATTTATTGAGCATGTACCATGTACCAGGTACTACTAAGGGCTTTATAGGCACAATATTATCTAAATGTACATGCTTAAAATTACTATCCTTTATATCACTTAAACTCTGTGAACAAAAAGACAAATAGCTTAATTTAAAAATGGGCAAAGGACTTGAATAGACATTTCTCCAAAGATATACAAATGGCCAATAAACACATGAGAAGATGCTAAACATTTTTAGTCACTAGGGAAATGCAAATCAAAACCACAACAAGCTACTACTTCACAGCTAATAGGATGGCTATTTTTTTTTTTTTTTTAAAAATGGAAAATAAAAAGTGTTGGGAAGGATGTGGGGTAACTGCAACTCTTGTGCATTGCTTGTGGGAATGTAAAATTGTCTGGTCACTGAGGAAAAAAGATGTGGTGTCTCAAAAAATTAAGCATAAAATTACCATTAGACCTGGTAATTCCATTCCTAGGTATATACCCAAAAGAACTGAAAACAGAGACTCAGATATTTGTATACGGATGCTCATAGCAGCATTATTCACTATAGCCAAAAGGTGGAAACAATCCAAAAGTCCATCAACCAATGAATGGATAAACAAAATGTGGTATATCTTAAACAATGGAATAATATTTGGCCATAGAAAGGAACAGAAATGAATGCTACAATATGGATGAACCTTAAAGACATCACAGTGAGTGAAATAAACCAGACACAAAAGGACAAATATTATATAATTCCACATATAGGAAATATCAAGAATAGACAAATTCATAGAGACAAAAATAGATTAGAGGTTACCAGGTTAGAGGCCCTGCGGGGAGAGGAGAATGGGGAGTTGCTGCCCAAGGGGTATAGAGTTTCTGTATTGAGTGATGCAAAAGTTTTGGAAATAGATAGTAGTAATGATTGTACAACATTGTGAATGTAATTAATACTACTGATTTGTACACTTAAAAATGGCTAAAAGGACTAACTTTATGTTACATATATATATATATATTTTAAAGATTTATTTAATTTATTTCTCCCCACCCCCTTGTTTTTCACTTGCTGTGTCTATTCGTTTTCCTAGTTTTCTTTAGGAGGCACTGGAACCCGAACCCAGGACCTCTGATGTGGGAGGGAAGTGCCTAATCATTTAAGCCACCTCCACCCCCTGCTTTGTTGTGGCTCTCATTCTGTTTTTCCTCACCACATCTCTTGTTGCATCATTTTGTTGCATCAGCTCGCCATGCCTGCCCATTGCGTCAGCTCGCTGTCTTCTTTAGGAGACACCGGGATTGGAACCAGCTACCTTCCATGTGGTAGGGGGGAGCCCAGTCGCCTGAGCCACATCCACTTCCCTATGTTACATATATTTTACAACAACTAAAAAAAAAACCTACAAGTAGAAAAATGTTTATCTTATTCTTCTCTGATTCCTCAGAGTCTAAAAAAGACCCTGGTACACAGTAGGCATTTAAGAAATATTTGTTGAAGGAAGGCAGGCAAAAAGGGAGGGAAGGAGGGATAATGTTAAGAGTGCTAACTCAGGTGCTACTATGAGACTCAAGGACTGAAACAGAGAGACATTCCTGAGATACAGGATGTGATGAAGACTTCTGGTAAAAAGCAACTTCCTTGTGCTGAAGTAATTTACTTTTACTCCCCTATGCTCTGGTATAATCTTTCTCTCCAGCTGGCAAATGAGAATGGACCAGTTAGATTTGAAGTTTGCTAACAAAGATTGCTGAAGGTAAATATTTGTTGCTTTCCAGAGAAAACCATACCATTTTAGTTTTAAGTTGTTTTAATGATAAAATTCTTCAGATCTAGTTCAATTGACACTTTGTAGCACAGCATGGAAGTATAATTGAGTCAAATTCCAACTATATTTAGAATCCTTTTCACACTGCATCATTCAAACAGATGTGGGGCCAGCTGTTGCTATTCTTTCCTAGAATCTCACTGAGATGTAGATTTTAGTCAGAGTTTTAAAAATAAATTACACAGGTGTTATCTCTGGGTCAATGAGCACATTAACTATAAAAAGAATATGTATAAATTAGGCCCTCTTTCCACAAGCTGGAAGAGGGGAATAGGGCTTTCATTATTTTGATCAATTTATTTTCATGTAATTTATTGTCACTAAAAAACAAAAACTTCTCCCTGGACTGTGCTCCTATACTTTTCAAAAAATTTATTTTTATTTTTTATTTTAGGAGATAGCGGGGATTGAATGCAGGACCATGTATGTGGGAGGCAGGTGCTCAACCACCGACCTACATCTACTCCCCCATACTTTTTTTTGTTTTTAATATGTTAAGAATTAAGTTATCCAATAAAGTTCTCTCTTTAGATTCAGATTCAGGTAATATTTATTGAACATGGCACAAAAACTGTGTAAGCGCTTTCACATCAACTGTATCATTTACTTACAAGCAATACTGGAAGATACTTAAATAAATGTAAATGATATGTCTTCAAATATGTGGGAAAAGCCAGAGAAACAGTTGAAAGTCCTGAATACAATTGTGTCTAAATATCTTGGGGTGGTGGAAAGATCACGGGTTCAATGACCATGGATAAAGGATGCAATCTTTCTGGTTCTGTCTCCTCATTTCTAACATAAGGACTACTGGATTGGTTGGTCTCAAGATCCCAGGCCGCTTTGTTGGGATCTCCCAGTCACTGAAGTGCACTATAGCCTTCGCTCTGCCTGTGCATGTCAGCCAACTCTTAGCCACCATCTGCAACTCTTCTAAAGCAAGTTAATAAAGGAGTTTTGAGATACAAGGATATATTTTTCCTTTAGGGGTATTATTTTTTAAAAAGTAGGGATGCCAAAAGTATCATTTTCACTCTCTGAATTTTTATTTTAGTAATTCTAAAGCTAATAATATTCCAATGCTGTACTGTGAGACTGGGTGCCTGCATCAAAACCATGAGATCGGCAAAATGGGCCTTGGGTTCCTCTAGTCTACACTTGGACTGTGCTGTGTGAGTCCTCTCCGTTCTGCTGTGCTAACAGACCTCCCCCACTGTTAAACAATTCTTTCCACTTGTGCATCTCTTTATGCGTTATAATACAGAAGTATATTTAATCTTCAGGCTATTCTAGCTTTATTGATATTCACAGAGGTTAGTTAAGCATTTTCCAGTTGGTTACTGCTACTAAGAGGCAGAATAGGTGCCTGAACCCAGGTCTCTTGATTCTTTTTTTTTTTAAGATTTATTTATTTATTCCTGCCCCCCCCCCACGCCCATTGTTTTTCTGCTTGCTGTCTGCTCTCTGTGTCCATTTGCTGTGTTCTCCTGTGTCTGCTTGTCTTCTCTTTAGGCGGCACCGGGAACTGATCCTGGGACCTTCCGGAGTTGGGGAGAGGTGCTCAATCTCTTGCACCACTTCAGCTCCCCGGTCTGCTGTGTCTCTTATTGTCTCTCCTCTGTGTCTCTTTTTGTTGTATCATCTTGCTGCACCAGCTCTCTGCTCAGGCCAGCACTCCTGCATAGGCCAGCCAGCACTCTGTGTGGGTCAGCTTGTCTTTACCAGGAGGCCCTGGGAATTGAACCCTGAACCTCCTATATGGTAGACAGGAGCCAAATTGCTGAGCCACATCCGCTTCCAAGGTCTCTTGATTCTAAGTTCAATGTTTTCTTAACTAAAAACAACAGCAGCAGCAGCACTTATTAATTAATATGCATTTACTATGTGACAGGCCTTGTGCTAAGGGCTTTACATATGCAGTAGCCTTATTTTAATCATCATAACAACCTT
>JAQZBX010105445.1:0-10850 GCA_029593785.1 Cabassous unicinctus
AAATATATTTTTATTACAGAAATTGTGAACTTACAAATAATCATGCACATGTGCAGGTGTGCACCTGTGCGGTGAGATGCGCCTCAACCCGGAAGTGTGCGGGGTGAAACCTGCCCGGCAACAGGGGCAGCCAGGGGCAAAGCAGGCAGCTTCAGTGCGTGGCCTGGGGTGACAAGGCCAGCAGAGGCTCCGAGCTCAGCGCCGGTCTCTACACTGCGTCAGCGCTCAAGCACACTCCCGCCACCGCAGTCGGTCTGTCTGTGCCGCACCCTGTCCTGCACTGCCGTCTGTCGCACCTGCCACTGCTGTGGGCGCCACTTGAGGAGCCACTGCCAGCTAAAACAACTTGCGTGTGTGCCACCGCTGCGGTCGCTGTGTCTCTGAGGGGCCCTTGGGGGACCCCCACTCTCTGAGGGGAACATGGATTCTGAAGTACCCCACGGGCACCCCACTCTGAGGGGAACCCAGACTCCGAGAAATCCCCAGGGTACCCTCACCCCTCTGTGAGGGGACCTGGACTCAGGGGAGCCCTCACTCCTAGAAGGACCCCATGCACTGAGGGGAACCAGGACTCTGAGAAATCCTGAGGGAACCCCTCACTCTCTGAGGGGTTATGAGGGCACCTGGACTCTGGGGGTCCCCCATTCTCTATATTCTTAGGGGGTCATGTTTCTCGGAGGGGATCCTGAGTCTCTGGGGGACCGGCTTCTCTGAGGGGATCTCCACTTCTCCTAGTGGGTCCGTTTTGCTGAGCTGTTGTCCAAATTTTCTGACAGGTTGCTTTTTGCATCTTTCCTTTTCTAAGGTGTCTTCCACTTTTCAGGATCCCCTTTTTTCTTGCTTGTCAGTTTCCTACTTCTTTTGGTGACCTCCCCCTTCTCCAGTGTCCCCCAACTAACTTGAGATGTTCCTACTTCTGACAGAGTCCTTCTCTGAAGTGCTCCCACTTTTCTGAGCTGTCCCACTTTTGATGGGACCCCCTACTTTTGGACAAATGCCTCCAATTCTCTGAGGGGTCCCCCATATGCCCATACTTCTGGTGCAATTCTTAGTTCTCTGAGGTATATCCCCACTTTTCTAAAATATTCACATTTCTGTTGGGCTCCCTACTAATCTGTGGATGCCACAATTTCCCAAGGGATCCCCTACTTCTGCAGAGGTTCTTCCTCTAATTTGGTATGCCCACTCTACATGGGATCGTCACATCTCCAAAGTATGCCTCTATATATCCTGACACCATGGCAGACACCATGGATCCCTCCACTATTTTGGGTGTCCCTAAATTAAAAGGGGTTCCCCTTCCACTCACTTGATGGGGTTCCCCCATTCCTGCAGCTTCTCCCTGATTTTGTAAGGGTGAACATCTTTACCCATTTCTCCTTGAAAGCCCCAACTTTAAGGTCCCCCATCTGTTTGTGTCACCCCCTTCCCTCTAGTGTAGAGGGAGAGAGCAGAAATGTGTCCCTATTCAGTCTTCTTTCTTGCCAGGCTTGGAGTCTCCTCTGAGCTTTTGTCTCAGCTTTGAGGAACCTGGAGGATTTTGTGGTTGGAAGGGAAGTTGCAAGACAGAGGGGCAGAGTGCTGTTTTTCCTGCCCTTCTAAGACCTGTTAAGTTTGGGGGATAGTCTGCCTTGCTTACTCCATTTTCCAGCTATGGGGCTATTGCAGCATTGTCAATCCACCCTGGAGGCAGGAGGGATGTGGGTGGGGGAGCATTGTCTCTCTGTTATCACATTGTTACATTGTCAGGCCATGGGACAGACTGATTTCCTGTCCGTCAGCTCTCCCTTCTGCATAACATACCTTACTGTCCCCAACCACCCACCCCCCAAGAAAAGGAGAAGAGAATACTCCTTCAGGTCTTCCTGTAGCATGTTCTTGTGATTCCCCCATTGATTTCTAGAGGAAATGTGGGCCACTCAGTTTAAAGGCAGGCCAAGAAGCAGGAAATGGGTCACCCTAAATTCAGGGAGGGAGGCAAGGGGCAGAAGATATGACCACATTTCTGTAAGGTTTAGGTAACTTCAGCCTGGCCCAAAGGAAGTTTTTATGTGGCTTACACAAATCTCATGTATCCTTTATCTAATGGCCCATGCTGGATTCCAAGTTCACTCCAGTAGCTAATTTAATCTGTTTTGCAAAATGCAGAGCTCTCTGGAACCTAAGTAGGTGAATGCTGGCATTGAGAGATAGTCAGGACAGGATTGAACTCAGTCTGAAACCTGAGTAACTTGCAATCACTTTGTTTTCACACACATATCTCAAGCTTAAAATGTGGGGAGAACTTTTCTGAAGTGGAGCTCTGAATGACAGGTTGAACTCTTGTTTGGCTGGCATTTCAATAGTCCTTCCATCTGACTCCACTAGAATAGCAGTTCCCTCTTGAGTTGCTTTAAGGTTGGCTCTCACTTGTTCACCTCCATATGGGTTTGGCTTAATTTGACTCCTTTGTGAAGACTCCTGCCAAGGCTATAATTTGAGCTCTAAATCTGTTGGTGGACCATGTGGACATAAGTTTCAACTCCAGCTATTTTCTTCTGTGGAGAAGCACTTAGAGGGTTTCCAGGGCCCTCTGCTCCTGGGGAAGTCAAGTCCAGGCAGGAGGCTGCTGCAGACCTGCTTGCCATTCTTCTCCTCTCCCTGGTGAGCTTCAGGCACAGTGGAGGGGGCAGGCCAAAGATGATGTGGAGCCCAGGCCCCTGTAGAGTAGCAAAGGGATCAGTGTGTCCCAGGATAAGGGCAGAGAAATACCTGGAGCAGGTTTCTTATTTCAAATAAAACCCAGAGGACCAGCAGGGCAGGGTATGAAAAGAGAGGGCCTGGTTCCAATTTTGGCTCTGCCCTTCCTATTTGTGCATCCTTGAACATGTTATGTCACCAAATTGGCACCTGCTTGGAACTTGAGGGAACACATCTCTGTGAATGTGTATAAAGGCACTTAGCTATGGGAGGCACTTGGCATTCAGTTCTCTCTAGATGCTATTGATTGCCTTGTAGCTCTGTTATAAAATGAGAATTAGCAAGTGTTCAGTGTTAAAAAACACCTACCACCAACTTCAGACTTTATTCTAGAACACTAAAAAGAATTAAAAGTGAGTTTTTTAAAAATCACTAAATGATGTTATTGAATGCTCTATTTATGTACCACAGAGCCACCCATGGAGGGTGTCCCTTACTTTCAGAAATACAGGTTTAGGACATAATATTATGGGTTCTGGAGAGAGAGAGTTGGACAAAAGAATACTGGTTTTTCTACTGACCTGCTGCAGGTCTTGGGGCAACTTCAAACCTCTCTGAGTTTCAGTTTCATCATCTGGGAAAATGAGGCAGCAACAACATCTGATGTTAAGGGTCTCTGAGGTACAAAGGTCATAAAGAGCATGTAAAGCCTGCACCTAGCCAGGAGTAAAAGAAAGAAAACACTTTTATTTTAGAATTAATTTCAAACTTACCAAAGAGGTACAAGAACAGTACCAAGAATACTCAGATATCTTTTACCCAGATGTACCTCCTGATAGTATTTATCCCCATTTGTTTTATCATTTGTGCTCCTTCTACACACAAACACACACACACAGTTTTTAATTTCTGAACTGAGATTAAATTACGTACTACTGTGTGCATTTCCTAAGAAGGAGATTCTCTTCTGTCACAAGACAATTATGAACAACAGTAAATTTAACACCCACATAGTATCTATTCTTCTCTCCCTTACAATGTTGTCAATTGACCAGTAATGTATTTTATGGCAATTTTCCCTCATATATAGAATCCAGCCTACAATTAGGACCTGCATTTAGTTGTCATATCTTTTTAGACTCTTAACCTGGAACATTTCCTCAGTCTTTTCCTGTCTTTTATGACATCAGCATTCTTTTGAAGAATTAGGTATGTTTTTCTGAAATAGAATGTTTCACATGATGGGCTTGTGAACTGTTTCCTCATGGCTAGATTCAGGTTATGCATTCTCAGTCAGAATACTATACAGGTGGTGTGTCCTTCTCTGGGTATCCTCCCCACCCATCCCTCTGTGGTGATGCTAATTTTGCTTTACCAATCAATGTGTTGTCTGACTTCTCCACTGTGTAGTTACTATGTTTCCCTTGAAACTAATAAACAATCTGTGTGGAGATCCTTTAAGAGCATGCAATATCCAGTTCCTTATCAATACTGCCACCCCAGCTTTAGTGGCCACTGATGATCCTTGCCTGAACCAATCTTTACCATCATGGTTGCAAAATGGTAAGTTTCCAACCCCAGCTCTCCCTCCACATATCCAGTTGGCTGTCCCCATGCTCCTAAACCAAAACTGCCCTTCTCCCTGTTTGTTTAGCTATATATCTGTTTACTAGTGGTATAGACTCAGGGATTCCTATTTTGTCAATGGCTTGTAATTCACCATTTGATTTAGTAATTGTGCCAGATGAAAGCCAGCTATTATTACATTTCAGAATGTACTGTTTTTTAAATATAAAGCAATCCTTGCCCCTAATAAAATATTTCACAATGTACAGTAGAAGATATAAAGTAAAAAATAAAAGTCTCCCTCCTGGTGGCCACTGGAGGTTCAGAGGGGAGGGTGAGGCAAAAAAAAATAGGTGTAATATGGGGGCATTTTTGGGACATTGGAATTGTCCTGAATGACATTGCAGTGACAGACACAGGCCATTATATATCTTGTCATAACTTGCAAAATTGTGTGGGAGAGAGTTTAAACTATAATGTAAACTATAACCCACACTTAGTGGCAATGCTCCAATATGTGTTCATCAACTGTAACAAACATACCACACTAATGAAGGATGTTGTTAATGTGGGAAAGTGTAGGAGGGATAGGGAATGGGGCATATGGGAAATCCCTACATTTTTTTATGTAACATTTATGTAATCTTAGTGTCTTTTTTAAAAAGATTTAAAAAAGTCTCCTTCCCAAACATTTCATTCCCATAGGTAATCACAGGTAACCATTTCCTCTCTCATCGTCCAGAAATTTTCTAGGCAACTAAAAATTACTATTAGTATTACTTTTACTATGATTCTGCATAATGCAAATAGGGTCTTGCCTGCCCTTGTTTGGGTTGTTCAGCAAATAACTTAGCACTCCCCTTACTGGGTTGGAAAGGTCCTGGGACTCTGTTCTTCTTCCCCAAACAGAAAAGTTATTTTTCTTCCCCAAACTGAAAGGGGAAGGGAAAAAGAGAACTAGATCAGATATTAGGAAAGCCAGATTCCAACCCTAATTTCTTTCACTTCCTTTCTGTGCCTTATAGTTCTCATCAATAAAGTTAGGCTAACATTGTTTCATAGAAATGAGTCCAATCACTTTCAAAAGGTTTTCAAGAGGACTTAGGAAATGAAAGGGAGCTTTATTATGATTATAGGAAGCAGGGAAACTCAGTAAATAGAAAGCCTGTAGTCTGTAACAAGTGGGAGACAACTCTATTCAAACTTCCTTATATAAAAAAATGTATTGGCTGATATAACTGAAAAATCCATGGTAACTAGCTTCAGAAACAGCTGGATCCAGTTGCTCAGGTCATGGCATGAGTTTTTTGTCCTCCATCTCTTGCTTCTGTTTTCCTCTGAGTTGCGATCATTCTTAGGCAAGATGTCCACATTTCACTAGTTTAACAACCCAGAGCAAAGAGGGCACCTTTTCCCCCAAAATTCCAGCATTTTGTCTTGGATTACTTGGATTTCAAATATCAGGAGTCTCAGAGGGTGAGCTTCATGTACAGTCACTTTTGTTCACTGCCACCCTGTCCTCTGTCATCTCTAACTTTGAATCTCATTCCATGAAAGAGTTGATATGTCTGTTTGGGTCACATGTTTCCCCTATGGTGAGGGAAGGAAGTGACATGATCCAGAGCCACACAAACCACATGGGATGGAAAGGGTCATTTTCTCTGAAGGAGTGGTATAGCAGAGAACAACTGCCTTAACTTGAGTTGCTACTGATCCACTCAGATCAAAGTCTGCTGTGTGCAACCATTTTGGTGGAGAACAGGGCAGGCCTGATGGATAGTGACTAGGGGTGGGTATACAGGACTGGATGCAGGGTCATATTCTGGAAAACATGTGGAACACTGAAATAGAGGTCTGATTTCCCAGGAAAGTTACCTGTAGAAGAAAATAATTCCTAGAAACCAAAGATGCAGATAAATTGGCAATTAAGAAAATGTTACAGAAGTGAGATAAATCATACCTCCCTTGCTAATTTATGTTTGAATTTCAATAATTTTCAATATGCACCTGATTCTTCATGTGTTCTAGTTACATAAATTTAGGAAAGAGCCTGGAAACCCTTTGTAACAGCCATCTTGCCAATACTGCACATCCACACATATCCTGGACACTATGTCTGACAATAAATAAACTGGTGGGGACTACAGAGGTGAAGGTCCTCTTAAACTCAGTGGATACAATTAGATGGGCTGACCCTCAAGGATACCAGATGGACAGTCACTTCAAGCCAGAAACAGCCTTTTCCTCTTTGTCAAAGTGGCCTCATAAATATCACCAATTCTAGGTGTGTCAGTGTATGAATATGAGAAGTGCTGCTTAGCTGTCTTTTTAAACACCTCTGTATGTCTGCCCTGCTTAGCAGACACTAGCTTTGGTCCCAGATGGAGCACTCTGCAGAGATAATTATGATCTCTTGTGGTCACCAGTGTCTGACATTCAGGGGCCACCCTGTGGCAGCCACTGGGGCCATGGAGGGCTCATTCACAAGATAAGGAAGCCTTATCCTGAGATTGCCCAGAAGACTTCTTGCCAGGCTGAAGGTATGAGTCCTGTGTATGTGATAGGAATCTAGGGAAAAAAGCATGCAATAACAACAAAAAAGCAGGAGCAGCTGTATAGATATCAGATGAAATAGCCTTTAAAACAAAGCTATTATTAGAAAAATGAAGGAATTATATATTTAAAATGCAGCAATTCATCAGGAAAAATAACAATCATAAATTTCGATGTACCTAACCAGGATGCTTCAAATTGCATGAGGCTAACACTGGCAAAATTGAAAGGAGAAATAGATATATCTAAAATAATAGTTGGAGACTTCAGTATACCCCTCTCATCATTTGTAAGACCATCTTGGAAGAGGATTAATAAAGAAATAGAGAACTTGAATAGTATGATAAATGAACTGAACCTAGATATAGAGAGAGAACATTCTTTCCCAAAACAGCAGGATATACATTCTTCTCAAGTGCTCATAGAACTTTTTAGACCACATGTTGGGTCACAAAAGAGATCTCAATAAATTTTAAAAGATGGATATTATAGAGAGCACTTTTTCTGATCATAATGGAATGAAGCTGGAAGTCAACAACAGGCAGAAAAAGGGAAAATTCACAAATATGTGGAAATTACACAGCTCACTCTTAAATAATCAGTGGGTCAAAGAAGAAATTGCATGAGAAATTAGTAAATATCTAGAGATAAATGAAAACAAGAACACAACATATCAAATCCTATGGGAAGAAGTGAAGGCAGTGCTGATAGGGAAATTTATAGGCATCAATGCTTATATTAAAAAAGAAGAAACACTTAAAATCAATGACTTTACTACACAGCTGGAGGAACTGGGGAAAAAAACAGCTGTTCCCAAAGCAAGGAGAAAGAATGAAATGAATGAAATAACAAAGATCAGTGCAGATATAAATGAAATTTAGAACAAGAAAAACATTAAGGAGAATTAACAAAACCAAAAGTTGGTTCTGTAGGAAGATAAAATAAAAGATCAAATGCTTAGCTAGAATGACAAAAATAAAAAAAAGATAGAAGATGCAAATAAATAAAATCAGAAATGAAAATGAGGACATTACTACTGACACCACTGAATTAAAAGAGATAATCAGCAGATACTATGAACAACTGTATAACAGCAAACTAGATGGTGTAGATGAAATGGAAAAATTCCTAGAAACATATGAACAATGTACACTGATCCTAATCAAAATAGAAGACATCAACAAACCAATCAAAAGTAAAGAGACTGAAACAGTCACCAAACAACTCACCAAAGCAGAAAGCCTTGGACCACAAGATAGCTTCAGAAGTGAATTCTCCCAAGCTTTCAAGAAAGATTTAATACCAAGCTCACTCAAACTCTTTAAAAAAATCCAACAGGAAGGAATGCTACCAAACTCATTCTATGAAAATCTCACCCTAATACATGAAAAGAAAATTACAATACCATTTCCTAATGAATATACATGCAAAAATCCTCAAAATATATACATCAACTGAATCCAACAACGCATTGAAAGAATTAAACATTATGATCAACTGGGTTTTATACCAGGCATGAAAGGATGGTCCAGTACACACACACAAATAAGCATAATACATCACATTAAAATCAAAGAAGAAAAATCACATGATCATCTCAATGATGCAGAAAAGGCATTTGACAAAATACAGCATCATTTCTTGATTAAAATATTCCAGAGAAAAGAATTAAATGAAATTTTCTGAACATGATAAAGGGCATATATGAAAAATCCACAGCTAATATTGAACTCAATGGTGAAAGACTGAAAGCTTTCCCAATGAGATCAGGAACAAGACAAGGTTACTCACTGCCAACACTGTTGATTAATATAGTGATAGAGGCTCTGGCTAGAGCAATCAGTCAAGAAAAATAATTAAAAGGCATCCAAACTGGAAAGGAAGAAATAAAACTTTCACTATTCACAGATAATATGCTCCTATACCTAGAAAGTTTTGAAGAATCTACAACAAAGCTACTAGATGTAACAAATGGGTTCAGCAAAGTAACAGGATGGAAGATTAATATAAAAATCAGTAGTGTTTATATACATTATTAATGAGCCAACTGTGAAGGAAATCAGGAAAAATGTCCATTTACAACAGCAACTAAAAGAATAAAATATTTAGGAATAAACTTAACCAAGTGTGTAAAGCACTTGCATTCAGAAAATTACAATGCATTGCTATAAGTAATCAAATGAGACCTAAATAAATTGAAGAAGATTCCATGTTCATGGATTAAAAGACTAAATTTCTTTAAGATATCAATTCTACCCAAACTGATATGCAGATTCAAATCAGTCCTGATAAAACATTTCAGCAGCCATTTTAAAAGAAATTGAAAACCCAACTGTCAAATTTATTTGCAAGTGTAGGGGCCCTGAATAGCTAAAACTTCTTTAAAAGTATGGAGTTGGAGAACACTCACTTCCAGACTTTCAATCATATTATCTAGCTACAGTGGGAAAAACAGCATGGTACTAGCATAAAGATACATTTACAGACCAATGGAAGCAAATTGATTGTTCAGTAAAAGACCCTCACAGCTATGGCCAAATGATACTTTTTGTGGGAAAAAAATTTATTATTTTAAACAAAGCAAATTCTTGAAATTATACATTTAAAGTCCAATTGTGTTCCTTTTAAATTTCAATATACAAAATCATTCTCACATAAGCTAGAAAAGCACACACTAATTGTCAAAGATGGAGGAAGGCAGGTGAGAGCAAGAAAGGAAAAGATTAAAATACAACAGGACTGATGGATGGACTGGGAAATTCACAGTTCCCCAAGAACATGCATTTCAGTTATTGGAATTTAAAAATAAACTTGCTGTGGTGTTGTAATCAAAGAATCCAAATTACTTTCTGAAAATATTTGAGAAGACCAAATTCTTTTTTTCCAGCTTAAAAATTAAATCCATAAATTTTTTTCTATTTGCCTTGAAAATACTTTAAAACTAATCACTGTGTGCAGAATTTGAAAACTCACATTCTAAAAGCTTTTGCAAATGTATTCATTCATTGGGTCTTGTCTTCAGACTTCTTATTAAATATTAAATTCATTGTCATTCAAAATGAAAAACAAACAATAACAAAATCTTGCAACTGAAATCACAGACACCTAAGATTTGAAATTTGACCCCCTCTTTGTTCTTTAGGATAAACTGTACCTTACCTACACTGGTTTCTGGGTTTTCTGATGATTCGCTGGAGTAATATGTCATTATGGGAACTTGTATTTCCAGGACTTTCACAGTCTTTGTTATGATTTTCACCTTCTTCTTTTTCAGAAGGGGATACACTTTTTCCTCTTCTGCTTGAGAATTTGAATTTTCATCATTACTGTCCTTCTCACTGTTTCTTGGCTTTGCAGCTTCATCGCTGGGCTCTGCTCTGGGCTTGTCTGCTTCTTTTCTAGGCTCTTCAGGTGCCCCCTCTTCCACTCTTTTGCTATTTTAATTAACAGCTGAGGAGGAAACCTTGGAGTCCTTGGATTTTTTATGCATAGAAGTTTTACTGTTGTGACTGGAGACCAGAGGGGCAGGTGTTTTCAGCACTTTGCTTCCCTCTGATTGTTCTTTTCTAGGTGGTCCCCAGATAAAATTCTCTGAGAGTGTGTAATGTTTCTGGGAAAATCATAGGAGCTTTCTCCCTTCTCTCCTGTCTCTTATTGTATAAACAAAATATTCCAGACCACTCTGCTTAATGTTGGGAATAGTATTTTTGCACAAGATCCTCACAAGAATAAATTTTACAGAAGGAGATCTAATAGTTTCATATCCAAGTCACCAAGGCTTTTAAGAATAACGGTGATTCTTAAATAGTTGTGCTGGGGCTCATTCAGATGCTGAAACCTTTCCTGCCAGTTAAAGGCACAGGCCACATTTCCAGTTTTATCAATCAGCTTTATTCCAAACAATTCTAACATCATTTTATAAGCAAGCAAGAATCTTCTAATTGCTTCTTTTATTTTTTATTGAATTCCTCAATTTCAGTTTCATTCATAGTTAGTTCTTTTTTTTTTTGCATTTGTTTACATAAATGTTATTTGTTATATATATATATATA
>JAQZBX010105446.1:0-10856 GCA_029593785.1 Cabassous unicinctus
AGATGTCCAGGAGGCAGCTGGGAAAATAGATCTGAATCTCAGGAGAGTGAGAAGTAGGAGCTGGTGAAGGAGATTCAGAAATCACTGATATGTGGGTCGGAAGTGAAGCTATGAGAATGGACAAAGCCATCTAAGAAGGCTGTGTCCATCGAGAAGAGAGGGAACACCTGCCTTGTAGGATGGGCCAGTCGAGGAGATGGAGAAGCAGCGGCCAGAGAGGAAGGGGGCAAGCCAGGAGAGGGTGTTGCAGAAGAGGGTGGGTCTAGAAGAAAAGGAAGGTGAGTGGCCAGGTGAGGTGTGGACAGAGATGCGTCCTTTGGGTTCAGAGCAAAGGAGGTCAGTGGTGACGCTGGAAAAAGACATTTCCCGGGAGCGGGGCATTTAAAGCCAGGCCATGGCGATGTGGGAAAAGGAAGCTGAGGAAGCTAATCTGCTCGAGAGAAGTCTGACTGTGAAGGGGGAAGATGGAGAGCCGGAGCCGGAGCTGGAGCTGCATGGGGTGGAGGGATTTTTTAACATGGCATGTTTACGAGTGGAGGGGAAAGAGGAGACCTGAGGGCTGGAGGTCCCTGAGAAGGTGGCAGGGCTTGGACCCAGAGCCTGGAAGGAAGGGAGTGCCTTAAGTGGGAGAGAAACACCTTTGCTGTAGCCCCAAGAGAGCAAGAATAAAGGATGCTAAAGCCTTCTTTCCACACCTGCCCCCACCCCCCCAGTGCCCCAGGACACATCCTTGCTCAAGACTTTGCTGACCACGTCAGGAAGAACGAGAAGGACAGTAACTGTGGCTTTGCAGAGGAATACCAGGTGGGTGAGAGCAAAGGGGCTGAGACAGGCCTTCCAAGACCCACCTGGGCCTCCCCATACCCTTTGGGAATCAGTGGAAGCACAACACATATTTTGTTAGATGACAGAGATTCTCAGGCACGATGGCCCTTTCAAGACAGTGAAATCTTTTGGAATAATGATGGGTATTTCAGCTAGCTCAAAAGAAACTCCCCTGGATGGCCTGATTTTCCCAATACCTGCTCCCTTGCCTACCTCTTCAGCCCCCATCTCCCCCCAAATCCTCTCAAAGGTCCCACGGGGGTGGGGAAGACATAGCTCTATTTTGGGGGTGCTACGGAAACCCAGGGTGCCGTGGGCTAAGCAGGGGGAAGCAGATGGCAAGTCCCAGTTTGCCTGGCTGCTGGGACAAGCACCACACGGGGGGGGCTCACGCAGGAGGAGCTCCTCCCTCGCGGTTTTGGGGGCTTCAAGGTGCCTGCGGTGCTGTGGCCGCAGCCCTTGGCTCGCCTCGGTTGAAGATGCACCTTTGCCTCCATCGCATGGCCGGCTTTCTCTCCTCTGGCTCCTTCTAACTGCGCCTCCTAAAGGCTTCAGGTGTCTGGACTGAGGGCCCCCCGGGTTCAAAGTGGCCTCATCTGAACAGGGTCTTAGAAGACCCTATTCACAAAGGAGTCCACACCCACGGCCCCGGGGCTCAGGGCTTGGGCATGGCTTTGTGGGGCTCGGGATTCCACCCACCACAGGGGTACCCTCGGGGGAGAGGAGAGGCGCTCCAGCCCCCGTGCCCCCTCCTCTGCCTCCCCCAGCAACTCGCCCTGGAGGGCCAGGACCAGCCTCAGGTGGTGGCCTCAGCTCCGGAGAACACCACCAAGAACCGCTACCGAAACGTGCTGCCCTGTGAGTCCCACGGCTCCGCTGACCCAGCCCCAGCCTGACAACACCCCGCCTCCCTGGGACGCTCTGCCCTTGCCTGCCTAACACCAGCCCCCTCCCCTAGATGACTGGTCCCGTGTGCCCCTGCAGCCCCTCCACGGGGAACCAGGCTCTGACTACATCAACGCCAGCTTCATGCCAGTGAGGAAAGGGTTTGGGGCTGGGGCCGGGGGACAGCCGGGAGCGGTCAGGGCCCAAGGGGACCATCAGAGCCCCCTGCCTCCCCTGCTTTCCTCAACCAGGGTCTCTGGAGCGCCCAGGAGTATATCGCAGCCCAGGGCCCTCTCCCCCAGACGGTGGGTGACTTCTGGCGCCTGGTGTGGGAGCAGCAGAGCCGCACCTTGGTCATGCTGACCAACTGCATGGAGTCCGGCCGGGTGAGGGGGTGGTCTAACCCATGACCCTGACCCCAGTAGAGACCCCGACCCAGACCTTCCCTTAACAGGGTTCCAACTCTACTCGGCTTCAGTCTCCCACGAGGACCCCCCTACACCACCATCCCTGACCACCCATTGGTGCCAGGAAGAAGGGACCCCCAGTGGGGCGATCCCACCCCTGGGTGCCCAGGGAGCCGGCCTTGTTCCCGGCACTGAACAGAACGGCCACGGGGAGGGTGCGTCAGGCACCGCTGACCCCCTGTCCTCCCCCCAGGTCAAGTGCGAGCATTACTGGCCTCTGGACGCTCAGCCCTGCACCCATGGGCTCCTGCGGGTGGCCCTGCTGGGTGAGGACGTGGAGGAGCACTGGACTGTGCGGGACCTGCAGCTCCTCCACGTGAGCTCCCTCCCTCAACCCCACCCCGTGCCATTCCAGGCAGCCCCCAGATCATGCCATGGGATCTAAGCTTCTTCCTGCCCCCATGGGACCTCCGTGTACCTGGGAGTTTTCCCCCCCCAGTCACAGAACCCAGCCCCCCGCCCCTCCCCAAGTCTCCCTCACCAGACCCTCCCTCCTTCTAGGTGGACAAGCAGAAGGCTCTGTCCGTCCGTCAGTTCCACTACATGTCCTGGCCAGACCATGGCGTCCCCCACTCCCCAGACCCCTTGCTGGCCTTTTGGAAGGTGCTCCGGCAGTGGCTGGATGAGACCACAGGGGAAGGAGGCCCACCCATTGTGCACTGCAGGTGAGAACCCACCTGACCCTGCCCTTGGACAAATCCCCCCTCAGGACTCAGAAAATGGGGTTATGTGGGTCCCTGGGAATGAGCAGAGGAGGTGGAAGGGAAGAGGTGGGGGTGGGGGTGGGGGAGGGGGAGGCAGAAGGTCAGGGGCAGTGAAGCATATTGAGAGAATGAGGAAAAGGATGAAAAGATGGGAAGCAAAGATAAAAAGGCAAAAGGGGGGAGAGGTGAGTGAGTGAGGGAGCAGCCGCCAAAGCTTTCGAGAACCATTTGTAACACCTCCGTGGGCTCAGGTACTGGGCCTCCTGCCTCTCTGCTGTGCCGCCGCCAGCAGAGCATCTTCTGTTCCCCCACGTGTGGGATGGAGTCTTGCTTGGGGGTCAGGGTTATTATCCTGGGAGTTCGTCCCCCTGTGTGTGAACCCCAGCTCTGCCACTTCTTAGCTGAGTGAGCTCGTCTCCATTCCCTCTGCTTCTCCCCTGGGGAGGGCCGAGCAGCTGAGCAACTCACTCAAGACAGAGGCACTGCCAGGGCTTTCTGCTTAATTAATTAACTCCCTGCGTAAACAGGGTCCCCCAGAATCTCACGGAATGCCATGTTCCCCGGGCGCTCCAAAAACAGACCCCTCCAATTTCAAGACCCCAGACCCCCCCTCTCCTGTGGCCTGACCCCTTCCTTGTCCCTGTCCAGTGCTGGCGTGGGCCGCACGGGCACTCTCATTGCCCTGGACGTCCTGCTGCAGCAGCTGGCATGCCAGGGCCTCGTGGGGCCCTTCAGCTTCGTGAGGAAGATGAGGGCGAGCCGTCCCTTGATGGTGCAGACGGAGGTGACTGAGGGGCTCAGGGCGGGGGCCCGTGGGGCCGGGGGTGAGAGGAGGCCGTGGCCCCACTGCCCTCTCCCCCCTCCCCAGGCCCAGTACGTGTTTCTGCACCAGTGCATCTTGCGGTTCCTCCAGCAAGCACCCCCAGCCCCAGCTGAGGAGGAGGCCAAGTACGAGAACGTGGGGAACCTGGTCTACGAGAATACGGCTGCCCTCCAGGCCCAGGAGTGGGAGGCCTAAAGCTGTACGGGTGCTTGGGCCAGACTCAAGCTCGCCATCCCGCTCGAGCCCAGATTCCTGGGCTGCTGCGAACGGAGAGGGCTGGGAGCCCAGACTCCAGTTTCCCAGGGATGGGAGAGAGCCGGTGGGCTTGCACTCATGGGTCCCATGGGAGGTCGCCCTCGGCTACTGGAAGGAGGAGATGGGTGGGAGCTGGGATTTCCTAGTCCCTTGAAGGAGGAGGAGACAGGGGTCCCAGGCTCCAAGGTGTCAGGGAGGGAGGCTGGAATTCCCAGAGAAGAGGGCCTTAGGGCCCAGAATTCCAGCTTCCCCAGGGCAAGGGCAGGCAGGAGCCTCTCCAGCTTATCTTTTAGAAACCAAATCAGTCTCGCGTGAGCTGGGCTTGAAAGGAATCCCTGACTGAGGTCCCTATACCTCGCTGCCTGTACATATTTTTCTTTCCTTCCCATAATTTATTAAATCACTGTTCTCCCAGGAGCTGACTGCCCCAGTGGATTTATGGGTCGGGAAGTAATATTGGGATGGGGTGCTGAGAGAGCTAGAGGGACCCAAAACTTGGCACCTGGGAATGTGAGTTTGAACAGCTGAGTCTCTTGGAGAAGGCGGGGGGGCCGGGGGGGGGTCCAGACTCCTGAGTCCAGGGTCTGGGTAGAGCGGACATGGCTCCCTGGAGCTGGGGCGTGGGGCGTGGGGGCTTGCCTACTAGGGGAGCTTGGAGGGCAGGCCGGTGCCCGAGCCCCTGGGCTGAAGCGCTGCAGAGCTCGGTGCTGAGAAAGGGCCGCCTGAGCCTGGGGCCTGGTTCTTTGAGCCGTAGGCGGAGGAGGGGATTGGGTGGATGCCCGACGGCAGAGAACCCCGGCCGCCGCGAGAAACACCCGTGGGCGCCATCGCGGTTCCTGGCTAGGGGCGGGAGAAGGGGTGGGGCCTTCCGCCTACGAGCGCGCGCGCGCGCGCACACACACACACACTCGCACACTCGCACACTCCCCCCGGCTCCGTTCAGACGCGCCCCGCCCCGCCGAGCGCCGCGGTCAGCACCGGGGACAGCGTCCCCCGCCGAGTGCGGGACCGCGGCTGGCGCCTCCGCCTCCTGGGAGGGCCCGTCCGGCCGCCGAGCAGGTAGGAGCCGCCGGCAGCCCCTCCCGAAGCCCCATCCTCACTGCCGTCCCTAGAGGGGCTCTGAGCAGTCGGAGTGGGAGGGTTGGAGCCGGAAACGGGGAGACTGGGATTTAGGGACGAGAGACAGGTGTGGAGACAGAGCAGGAGGGAAGGGAGGGGCGGGCAGGGCGCGCGAGAGGGAGACGCCCTGGGAGACGAGGGCTGACCGCAGGCGGGGGAGCGGCGAGAAACCCACCGGCAGGCGGAAATAGGGAGCGGCATACATTTGGAGTCAAGAGAGAGAGAAGCGGAGAGCGAGGCGGTCACGAGAACAGGTGTGGGGACACAGACCGGCTGGGGAGGATGGGGGGGCCCAGCAGAGGCCCCCGGGCAGGCCCCCTGCAAGGGCGGGGAAGGGGAAGGGAGCCTGCGTCTCAGCTCCCAGGCCCAGAAGTGGGCGCGCGGGCGGACACCCGGGCCACAGGCCGTCCCCTCACCCCATGTGGCCCCCAGGATCAGGGTCTGGGGTCCCAGGCCGGACAGGGCGGGGCCGGAGCCTGCTGGGCCAGGAATCAGCTTCTGTGCGTAAGCCCCGCCCGTTGTCGTGGCAACAGGCTGTTGCCCCGGCAACCACCGGTGCTCCCACCAGGCCCTGGATGGGTCCCACGCCCTCCTCCCCCCACTTCCGGTTCAGGCGCCAGGGAGGGGAGGGGGGAGGGGAGGGGGAGGGGATGGGAGGGGGAGGGACGGGGCAGAAGTCAGCAGGGTCCCTGAGGGTGCCTTGGAGGGAGGGGGCGTCCCTTTGGGATGGAGCTAGGTCTGGGACCACAACTACAGCAATGTTCTTTGTTGCTTGGACTCATTGGCTGCATGGGGTAGGAGGGGGGGCTAGCGCGCCCGAGTGCCCCCGCAGAGAGGACCGCAGGTCGCCGCCTCCATGTTCCCGGAGCCCCCGACCCCCGGGCTTCCGGCGCCGGATGGGCCTCCGGACTCCAGTCGCATCGGCCACAGCCTGGGTGAGCGGGACCCCGAGATGGAGAGCAGGCCAGGCGGTTCTCCGGGGCCTGGATTCAAACGGGCTGTTGGGGGTGCCGGGCTGGCGGGCTGGAAAATCCGGCTGGGGTGATAGGTCGGAATCCTGGGCTGGAATTAGAATGAAAGGAGGTGTGGGGGGTGAGGGAAGGAGCAAGATTGGAAGGAAATCCAGAATCAGATCAAGAATTGTGGGATGGGATGGGATCTCAGATTGGTGAATTGGAAGGTTCACCTCTCCTTCCTCTTTACAGATGGGGAAACTGAGGCTGGGGGAGGGTCAAGGCTTCTTCTGAAAGCACAAGGGTTTAGACAGACATTAGGAAAGGGGCGGAAGAAGGGAGGGAGTTGGAATGAATAGACAAGAAAATCTGGGTGGTGTCAGCCTGGGTTAGGGTATCAAATAGTTTTATAGATGAAATCAGTTGAAAGGAAAACACAGAATAACTTGAACTGGAAGTGGCTGGAGGGGAAAAAAAAAAGGCCAGGATTCCGGACTCCACATGTAACTTGAACTGAGCCATCCAGCTTCCTTCCCAGGGCCTCAATTCACCTTGTCTCCCCCCCACCCCGCTGCAGTGCCCCCCTGGGCCCTGGCCACAGTCGTGCTGGTCTCAGGCCTCCTGGTCTCCAGCTGCTGTTTCTGTCTCTTCCGGAAGCATTGTCGGAGGCGGGCGGGCAAGAAAAGGCAGGCTGAAGCCCAGGTCCACCTACAGGAGGTGAAGGAGCTGGGCCAGAGTTACCTGGACAAGGTGCGGCCCCTCACCCTGCCCTTTTGCTCCTACCCCCACTTTATTCACTCATCTCCTATGTATCTAGCCCTAAGCTGGACCCTAGGGACCCAGAGATGGGTCAGACCTCATCACTGCTCTCCAGGAAGCTTCCGGTCTTGGCGGGGAGTCCGGCTCTGGCACACACACTCACAATAGAGGGGGATGTGTGCCATGTTTGAGGCAGGACAGGGAAATGTGGGAGCTCAGAGGAGCCTCCCACAGCCTAGAGCGTCACTGGAGGCTTCCTGAAGGAGTCAAGGGGCAAACAGAGCTGCCCATGAGCAGAGAGAAGGATGTTCCAGGCGACAGGAAGAGGCCCGTGTGCTGAGGCTTGGGATCCAGCTTCTCAGGCATATTTGGGGAACAGTGAGCCATTTTCAGAACAGCTGGAGTGTAGAGTATAGATATACTGTGCTCCAGAGTGAAGATTCTCCACGAAATGCGGGCAACTGGGAGCCACAGAGGAGTTTTGAGCAGGAGAGGGGCAGGGGCAGATGGGTGTTAGGAAGAATCCTCTGGAACCCATGTGCATTTGGGGAAAGCAGACCAGGGAGGAGGTTGGTGTGGTGCTCCTGAGAGTGTGGAATCTGAGTTGGAAGAAGCCACTGGAGTGGAAAACAAAAGGCCAGTCTTTCAAGAATCGGAGCATCAGGCCACAGAGTGCAGAGTGGAGTGACACTTGCTTGGCAGCCAGAGAGCACCAGGTTTCCAACCCAGAGGGACCATTTCCCAGATGTGTAACCTTGGGAAGGTCACTGTCCTTTCTGAGTTTCAAATTCATGGCCAGTCACTAGGCTTTCCCCTCCTTTCTTCTCAACAAATGGCTGTTATCATCATTACCCATAAGCAATGTCGACAGGGTGCCTATCCATCCCCATCCCTATCCCCTAAGCCAAAAATGTTCAAGGGCATCTGTATCAAAACCACCTGGGGTCCTTATTGAAAATGCAACGTCTGGAAACTGTGCCAGACCTACTGAATCAGAATCTCTCGAGGGTGTGACCCCAGAAATCCACATTTGACTACTCTGCTCAGTAATCTGATTCACACTAAAATTTTGAGAATTGCTGACCTAGGTTAAGGAGAAGCCTTCTGATTTTGTCATTCTGCTTTAGAAGGGCAAGTACACAGTAAATATGCCATTTCTCCTCTTTGTTTTGCTATGGCAAAAGTCAGCCACCCCAATATGTCTGTTAACATGTGAAATAAAATCTACATTTTTCCTGTGGGCAAGATTAAGCTTTTTGTTGACACATTTTTCACTGATTCATTAGTCAGGATAGACTTGGCCAGGATGCAATAACAAACAGTACCTGAAATTTCACACAGTACATTGTGGGTCATCATGTAACTCTTCCATAGTAGCACTTGTTGTTCAAGTTGGCAAGAACACTGCATATATGTCACCACTTCCAATTTCCTACCATGGCAGACATAACTAATCAAACATACTGCACACCAGTCACCACCACCTAGTCCCTGCTCAGGGAAGACATCACTAGCCAAACACCAACTCTCTGCTTAGCCCAATGGGCCATAAGTGCTCAGGTTTAGCCAGAGAGATCTGTGAATCCCTTAACGTCTGTTCATGGAGGATACCCCTCTCAGGGGAAGACTTCACCCGTCTTCACCCCTGGCTCCCTAAGGTACAGCCAGAAGTGGAGGAGCTGGAGCCAGCGCAGCCTGGACCAGGGCAGCAGGTGGCAGAGAAGCGTGAGCTAGGACGCTTGCAGTACTCACTGGATTATGATTTCCAGAGCGGCCAGGTGGGTGAGGTGGAGGGGGAGGCTTTGGAGGGGAGTGTCCAGGGGTTGCCGCCCCTCACAGTGGCTGGGCCCCCGCAGCTGCTGGTGGGCGTGCTTCAGGCCAAGGGTTTAGCAGCCTTGGACCTGGGTGGCTCCTCGGACCCCTACGTGAGGGTCTACCTGCTGCCGGACAAGCGGAGGCGGCACGAGACCAAGGTGCACCGGCAGACGCTGAACCCACACTTCGGGGAGACGTTCGCCTTCAAGGTGAGCTCCTGCCAGCCTGCGTCAGGCAACGGTGGGGACCACCCCCTTTGGCTTCTCCTGGAAGCAGCCCCAGCCAGTGTGGCAGCTCCCAGCTCCTGGTGTCATGCCATTGGGCCTCTGGTTGTTGCTTTGGGGCCACTGACCCCTGGGTTGTCTCCTGGGCTACGGCCTCTCCCATTTGGGTTCCAGGGACGCCTTGACTGATGGTCTGTGAGCCTTTGCTGTCCCACCCACCTTGATGTGCTGTGCCTACTTCCTCCGCCTCTGACTCCCTCCTCCCCCCTCCTGCAGGTCCCCTACGTGGAGCTGGGGGGCAGGGTACTGGTCATGGCCGTGTACGACTTTGACCGCTTCTCCCGCAACGATGCCATCGGGGAAGTGCGCGTCCCCATGAGCTCGGTGGACTTGGGGCGGCCGCTGCTGGCCTGGCGGGAGCTGCAGGCCGCCCCGCGAGAGGAGGTGCGTGAGAGGCCAGCCCACCCCAGCCCCCGCCAGGTGCTTGCCAGGTGTCAGCACCGGGACCCTGGAAGGCCTCCAGCCCTTCCACCTGTCCTCAGCGATAGCTCCAAGCCCCGCCCCTTGGACCGTACCACCGGATCCTAACTCAGGACCGTTCCATTCCAAGGCAGGGGGAGGGCACAGAGGTCGGGAGAAGGGGATGGACGCAGAGTGGGGAGGGCCCTCGCCTTCTTTTAGCAGGAGAAGCTGGGGGACATCTGCTTCTCCCTCCGCTACGTCCCCACGGCCGGGAAGCTTACCGTCATCGTCCTGGAAGCGAAAAACCTGAAGAAGATGGACGTAGGAGGGCTGTCAGGTGTGCGGGAAGCAACAAAACGGGGTGGGGGTTGTCTCTGGCTGAGGTCCTGGCAGTTTCTGGGCGCGGAGGGTCTCTCGGGGGAGAGGGAGGTCCAGGCTGCCCGTGGGAGGAGCGCGGGGGTCTGATCTGCCCATCCCCCCTCCCCCCAGACCCGTACGTCAAGGTCCACCTGCTGCAGGGGGGCAAGAAGGTGCGGAAGAAAAAAACCACCATCAAGAAGAACACCCTGAGCCCCTACTACAACGAGGCCTTCAGCTTCGAGGTGCCGTGCGACCAGGTGCAGGTGCGCGCAGGCCTGCCGTGGCCCCCAGCCCCTGCCGCCAGGCCCAGGCGGCCCTACAGCTCCCCGGGGACCGGGTCTTCCGGGAGGCCGCCCATGAGGAGGCTCCCCTTAAAATCCGACTCCGTTCTGCCCCCATCAAGGCCAGGACGTGCCACCCCCCAGAGCAGCCAGGGTCACTGAGAAAAACATTTTCCTGCAGCCCTTTAGGAACCCCCAGGCCTGGCCCCTCCACCCTTTGGGAGTCCTGGAGTTAGGTCCTTAGGAGATTGCTCTCTAGGGAGGCTCCCAGCACCCCCAGCAGCGGGGCTCACACCTCCTTGGAAATCTGGTTGCCAGGAGGGGACCCCAGGGCACCCCTCTGACCCCAGGCTCTCCAGCAGAGACCCCTGGTTGCTAGGGGGAGGATGCCCTTAGCGACGCCGTCCTCCCTCCCTCCCGTGTCCCTTCTTCCCCCCCCCCAGAAGGTGCAGGTGGAGCTGACAGTGCTGGACTACGACAAGCTGGGCAAGAATGAGGCCATCGGGAGGGTGGCCGTGGGGTCTGCGGCCGGGGGGGCCGGCCTGCGGCACTGGGCGGACATGCTGGGCAACCCCCGGCGGCCCATTGCCCAGTGGCACTCGCTGCGGCCCCCCGACCGCGCCAGGCCACTGCCCGTGCCCTGACCCCCCGCCCCCAGCCCCCAGGCCCATCCTGGAATCTGGCCCCTGACCCCGGATGCCTGGCCCTCGCCCAAGCCAAGCTCGGGCCCATCTTTATGCTTTTTCTGCTGCCCCCCTCCCCACCCCCCTGACCCCTCCCTGCCTTCTCATCTCCCACTAAGCCAATCATGATGATTCACCAGCTCACCTTCCCCCCCACACATACCCAGAAGCCCCAGGGGCTCCTGGGGGGAGGGGGGAGCTAGCTGGTCTCCCCCCCGCTCCAGGGTCCCACTCTCTGCCT
>JAQZBX010105447.1:0-10848 GCA_029593785.1 Cabassous unicinctus
ACTAGAGTTCTGTGTGGTGCATGTGCCTGATTTAGCCCAACAGGCATTTCTGGAGAATTCTAAGAACCTACTTGCAGTCCAGGCTCTGCCTCTTAGTAGCTTGTGATCTTTGATAAGGCCAGTGGATCCCTCATCTGTCCAACTGGGTGGTTGGATCAGGGACTTCTGAACTGTCAGTTCTAGAATGTCAGGTTTGGTAGCTTGCAGGAAATGAAACCTTAAAAACTCAAATGACCTATATCATGAATTACAGAGAAGCTTGACATTACCATACTGCTGGATTTGAAGATTGCAAGACAGCTGTTTAAATGTTCTACATAGCCTTGAGTGTATACCTCCAGAAACATTTTCCTTAGAAAGTGCCCAGCATTTTTTATGTCTGTACATATTAATTTATTACCATGACGAACTATCCTCTGTATGCTAAATAAAGTCAGAAAATTCAAATCCAAAAAAAAAAAAAAGTTAACTGTTTTCTGTTGTCATGTTGAAGGAACTAATGAGATGAAAGAATGACCTGTTTACAGGTCTACACTTACATTTCCATGAGTATATCTCCTTAAAAATTGCTACGTGCTTTGAATTGTTACTTTCTTTTTCTTTTTCTTTTTACAGGGAAGTAGCAATGTGATGTAGTGTACAGGTCCTTAGTGTAAGGATAATGAGGACAAACAACCATCTTGGTGTCCTAATAATTTCTACCATGATATTACTACACATTCATTTTGAGATTTCTTATTCAACTAGGAAGTAGAACTAATGATACTGGATTTATTTACCTTCTGTCAAGAGCAAAGAAATGAAATCCATGTAAAGAATATGTTTTAAAAAGGCTTCTGATTCTAACCTAAATAAAGTCCACAGAACAGCCTCCCTGAAAATATTTTTTTTTAGGAACAAACATTTGTATAAGAAAATATGCATCTGCATTTTCACCAGTTAATTGGTTTGCCTGTAATTTTGTGTTCTGCTAGAAGGAAAGGAATAGAAGAATTCATGATGGGCAAATATTATGTATAATGAAAAAACATATAAGCTAATATAATTTATTCTGGGTTCAAAATATAGCTTGACCAAAAGGCTTTCTTTTAGTAGAGGTTATCCAAACCTGTTTTCAGTGTATGTGAAAAAATCTGATTATTTAGAGAACATAGAGGGATCTGGGATCTAGTCATAATTTTACATTAAAACTGTAGAACAATACTGAAGAAAAAGTGGAGAATTAAAATGTAGAAACCAGTATTTCCCTAATACTCATGCAAGACTTCATATCTTTTAAAACATGGGTGTATTCTACATTTATAATAAAGAAAAATTGTGAAAGGGACAATAATGGACCTAATTATTTGGTGGATTTGGTATAGTATGTTTAAATACCATAAATTGAAAAATTATAATATTCCAGGTGCTGTGCTAAATATTTCATATACTCAATCAGTTTATCTTCAGCTCAACCAGCAAAAATATTTACAAAAACTTTACCTTTAAATTTGAATTTACAAAGATCAAATTTTTATAAAAAGTAGTTATTTGCATTTCAGATGATTTAGACCCAAAGTTTTATACAAAGACACATACACAGATAGATGCACCATATACGCACACATACAGACATAAATAGACTAACCATGAAACTCACTTCTGTAACATTTTATATTTCTTTAGAATGTCCAGGTGTCCTTCTGACTAGGTCCTTTTACTTTTCTGTGACTGAACTATGAAAATAGGAAATAGATGTGGAATGCTTCTGAGGCTTGCATGACTCTTCAATCCAAATGAAACTTGTTGGAAAGCTTTCTTCAGAACACCTTGAATTAAAAGGCACAAGAGTTGACCCAAAGAGAATAACTCCCATGGGCACTATACAGAAGCCAATGCATGTGTAATTATATTAAATACTTGCAGAAATAAAACCCACACTATTATGGTTGTCATATGGACTTTTTAAAGCTTTTTTAATTTTGCTTATTTTGTTTTGTGCTCCTAATTATCATTTTTTGTTACTAGTCATAAGCTAATATTAAGGTAATGGTTAAAATCAGGAAAACACCACAAAACATAATTGTTTTTTCTTTATTTAATTTGTCTCTTTTTGCTCTCTTTGTCTTTTCTTTTTTTCTGTGGTGGGGAGAATAAGAGTTTCATTTGAACCTAAAAGAAACAGATTGGCATAATATTAATCCTTTGCTCAGGATAGACGTTTCTCTGGGTCCAGGCAAATACCTTTTAATATTCTATTTACCTTATATTACTTTATCACTTTTCTTCACCCATTTCCATCCCTCATCAACCCATCAGGGCACCCACTACATTCTATTTAACATTCTAAATAGACCTCAGGTACTCCACATTCCTTGCATTTTTCTTTCAGCTATCTGCATCTATTGAAAACAATATACTCATTAAATACATTCTCACCAATAAACTCACATTAATACACTAATTAAAGAAGATAATTAAATGCAGTTGTTTGGGATGTTGTTTGGAAGTTCTTCCAGTGATGAGATACAGACACAGATAGCCAGCCAGCCAAGAATGCAGGAAAAGACACATTTTTTTTTCTTTTCAAGTTTTTTACTGAAATTTATCATTCTTACATGAACATATATAAAGAATAAGATTATACTAAAAGTTGTGAACTTACAAAACAAGCATGCATCTCATGATACAGGGCTCCAATTTATTACCCTATCACCAAAAACTTACATTGAAGTGACACAATTTTTATAAACTATGAAAAAGCGTCATCAAAATATTATTACTGACCATCATCTTACATCCATTAAACTGGTGGCTATTAAAAAAACAGAGGACTAAAAATGTTCGAGAGGATGTGGAGGAGTGGGAACCCTCATCTACTGCTGGTGGGAATGTAGAATGGTGCAACCACTGTGAAGGATAGTTTGGCAGTACCTCAGAAAACTAACTATAGAACTGCCATACAATACAGAATTCCACTGCTGGGTATATACCCAGAAGAACTGAAAGCAAGGACATGAACAGATATATGCACACCAATGCTTATAGAGGCATTATTCACTATTGCCAAAACTTGGAATCAACCCAAATGCCCTTCAGCAGATGCAAGGATAAACAAATTGTGGTAAATATATACAATGGAATGAAAAGACACCTTTATTATTATTTAAAAGTGTGTGAAGTGTGAGAAGAGAGAATGAGGGCAGTGCAGGGATTCAGGGCTTACAAATCTTCAGCTCCCAAGAGCTCCATGGAGGAGGGGGAGGAAGAAAAGTAGGAAACTAGACTGGAATCCAGGGGGAGGTGCTCACTCAAAAGGAGAACTCATGACTAAGCTGGGCAAGATGACAAGCCTCCAAAAATAATTGCTTTTATGCCATTATTGTAGTTGTCTCTACACTCTCTTGTTATAAAACCCTGACAGATAGAAGTACTTAATATAGCCTCAATATGTATTCGGCAACATTGGATAAAACTACATGATGAAACAGATACACTTATAATGGAAGAATTAAATTCTCCGTCATCAGGTATTGATAAGTAAAGCAGGCATTAAGTCAGTAAGTAATAAATGAAAGGACAGAAAAATGTTAAAGGATATCTAGCCATATACATACATATAAAAGTATAAATGCAAAAACTAAAGAATACATAGTTTTGAATGCAGAGATAGATAATTTTTAAGTGATCACTGTTAGAATATTGAAAGAGCCTCAATAAATTTTAATGAAGCCAGGGTATAGAAATTTCTGAGCACAATGACTGTAAGGTAAATGATTATATATATATATATAAATATAAATATATATATATATATATATACAAATGAAGTTAAATTTATACCATGCTATCTAACTAAAAACCTAATTTGTTAAGATATAAACCATACTAGAAAAATTTAAAATATGTATTAATGAATGATAACGGCTATGTTTTCATTCCATAATGTAAAGAGCTTTGAAGTTGTCACTTCCACCCTCAAAATAGGAAAAATCTGACCTATGAAAATCACATCATTCAGGGAATTGAAATCTGTTCTGGAGAAATAGGCAGATTCCAGGAATCAGAGGTTTTCTGGAGCAGAAACCGCAAGCTGGAGTCAGCCTTGGGTAGGAAAACTAAAGGATAATTGACTAAATGTTGGGGACTGAACATGGACCAGATTGAGAGATAAAAATCTAATGGACAGATAGGAAAGAATAGAATAGATGGAACATGGGACATTTTCAGGTGATGGAAATATTCTACATGATCTTGCAATGATGGATACAGGCAATGCTAAATTTCATCAAAATTTATAAAAGTATATGGTCCATAATGTAAACCATAATGTAAATCATTGACAATGGTTAGTAGTTATGTTTCAATCTTTGTATATCAATTGTAACAAATGCACCATACATATATAAAATGTTAATAATAGGGGAAAGGAGAAAAGGAGGAGGATGTTGAGTATATGGGAATCCCCTATATTCTGTACATGACTTTTCTGTAACCTAAAACTTCTTTGAAGAAAAAAGGGAAAAAAATTAAGACACTGGAGGAATAAATGGAAGAAAATGTCACTGTATATATAAGACAACAGCTCTTACAGTGATGAAAGAAATAATGTCAAACTTTAAAAAAAATATTTTTCATTATTTTTTATAATTCCAAACTTTTTTCATTTTTTATTTTTTTGTATTTTCTTTCTTATCTTTAAATCTATCATTATTATTTCATTTCCTTATTAATTGCATTTGGTTATTTTGTTGGCTTCATTTTTGAAGATGTTTTGGATCACAGAAGGGTTACAATTTCATTCTAAAGACTATCATCTCTCCATGAAATTGCCTATACTCCTTTGCTGAGATTTATTCAAACATGTGTGTGATTTTAATTTTGAACTCTCTAGGACTTGCATTGACCTACTTGCCCATTTCTAAGAAAATATCACACTGTTTTGAATCCTATTGCTTCATAACATACCTTCATATAAAATAGGGCAATTTCTCCAAATAAGTTCTATTATGCTGTTGTGCAGGTTGTTCTAGATCCTTTCACATACAAATGATGGAATTAGGTTGTAAATTACAAAAAAATGCCTGCTTGGATTTTTTTTTTGCAGGCTTCACATTGAATCTATAAAATATTTTAGGAGGGGAGAGAATATCTTAAAAATGTTGAGTGTATCATTTATGAATATGGAATGTTACTTTATTTATAAGATATTATTTACTTTCTCTCATCAAAGATCTGTGGTTTTCTGTGTAGATGCCTTGTACAGATATTGTATCATTTATTAAATAGTAAATATTTGATTAAGTTTTAAGAATTTTGGTGCTATTGAAATTTTGGTGTTTCATTTTTGCTAAAAGTGAAATCTTTATGTTCAGTTTTACTGTACTGATTTTATGTCACAGTAACCTGCTAATATAACTTATTTTTTAAAAAGCACCATTCTGATTATATAGGAAGAAGTAAAACTGTGTGTATTCATTGGTTATATCATTGTCCATGTAAGAAATTCTAAAACAAGCAAAGAAAACTACTATGTTTGATAATTATCAGAGAAATTATGGCCTAAAAGAAATAGTTCCTTTGTCTTGATGATATTTTTAGAAGTGTTAATATTTCTTCTTAAGGTTAGTAGAATTCACAGTGCAGCTATATCAACAGGGTGTTTCCTTGTGTGAAGTTTTAAAACTACAAATTCACTTTCTTTAGAAGATATATGCCTATTGAGATGATCTATTATTTAATTTTATGAACTTTTAAAATCTATATTATTCAAACATTTATCCATTCTATCAAATTGTTAAATTTATTGTCTTAATGTGTTCATAATATTCCCTTATTTTCCTTTTAGAATCTGAAGAATGTGTAATGAGATCACCTCTAACACTAAGAAACAGAAAATCTTGGTAATCATTGACCTAAGAATCCAAGATCAATGATATAAAAGCAAATTAAATGCAAAAAATACAGAGATAAGGATAAATTTTTTTATAAAGAGAAGAATTCTATGGCACATATAACTGTCTTAAATAAAGGAGATCAATAAGCCAAAGTGGTTCTTTGGAAAGATTAACAATATGAAGAAACCCTTACATTATCAATTAAGTAAGAACAATAGAGATAAAAATGCAAAATATCAATAAAATAAATCAACTATTGATGTTAATAGTGCAAACTTGGAAAAACATTGTGAAAGACTATTTCACGTTATTTATAAACTCTACCGTGAACTGTAAACTAAGATCCAGCAATTCCACTAATAGTTGCTGACTTGCAGTATTACAAATTTGCATAACGAGGACCAAATATTTTCAATTAGATTTCATTTGGGAACCATATTTATTCTTACCAGGAAAATAAGTTGTATGAGCATATCTTCACACTTCTAGCATGACTTCTCTTTTTTGTAATCAATTTCAAAGAGCAGATGAGCAGATTAAACACAAAGAGCAAAAGTAAATCATCCTTGGCTTTACCATGGGGTTGCAAATCCATTTCAGGATTCTTCTGAATGGCATTCTCTCTGATGGCAGGGGTCTCTCCTCTGACCCTTCCTCAAGAAACATACAGGTAGCCCCCATGCCATATACAAGCAGATAGACTCATTATACATACACAGGGCACATACACATATATTTTTCATTGCTTAAAAGTCCAAATATTCCTAGGTAAATATTATATTAACCCAAATCAACAGAACTATGAATAACTAACTAATCAAATATGAATAACTAACTAATCAAAGTTAATTTCCTTTGAAAAGCATTTTCATTTACATTCCAGAATCTTCTCTGGTTCTAATGGGAGTAAGTTGTTAAGTAGATGTGTGAAATTCCTCAAGAGGTGAAATATCATAAAAGGAATTCCTAGCATTAAAGGCAAACATTGCTGTCTCTATAGTTTCCCTGAATCTTCTGCTGGCTAAGGGGCAGGGTAACATATTCAGGGAAGGGTTGTGTGGAAGTAAGGCAGTCATTCTGCTGATAAATGACAAGTACCTGCACAGGGAGAAAGTCTGGAAAGATGGGAACCAAGGCAGAAAGTGAGATTGCTTTATATGCTTTACAACATTTGAGGGTAAGAATTAAATGAGATAGTAGTGTTTCCTTGGTGTAGAAAATCAATTAAAAGGATTTTGCCAGGATGCCGGTAATCTGGTGAATTTTATTCACTCTGATAGACAGTTGGGAATATATGTTAAAGTTTTTCACCATTCACACATCACTTATGGCATTATTAATGTATGATTGTTAATGACACAAGATATGTTCACATGTGTGAACAATATATATAGTCAAATAAAGAGCAGAGATTTTCCTTTCTTTTTATATCTCTTATTTTACAAATCTATTGTGGAATAATTTTACAATGGGATTAATTGAGTGTTTCATTCAATTTTACCTGTAATGATTAAAGAATGTTTTAACATTAATTGATCATACAGAAACATTTTATTCCTGTTAATTATATTATTTAGATAACCAGTTAAATTTGCCTAATTAAAATAAAACTCTACTTTTGCATATTTTAAAATATACCCCCTTATGCATAGAGTCAAATTGCACGAAGCCTCAGGAAATGGAAATGTTTAAAGCACCACAGGTTGAATTAGTGATCTTTAATTTGGTAGAGCTTACTAATTTTTGCCATGTGAGCAAGCATTGACAAATCAATTATTTTTCTGTACTGTATACTTGAGCCTTTTTAAGATCATATTTTAAACGTTTTGTCCTGTATGTTCACATTTTCACCTTCTTTATTCTTTTATTTTATTTTTATCCTCTTCCTTTCAAGTGTCATCGTTCTTGTTTCTTTGTCTGTCTTGTAGTTTTTTGTTGCAGCCTATACATTTTAATAGTTTCAAATTTAACTCTGGGATTTATTCCCTAAGATGTCTGTTTCTTGGTTTTGTAAGCAGCTAGTGATAAAACAGAGATTTTTCTTGAGCTTCAGCCCCCCCTGTCAAGAAAGTATACCCAAGGCAAATGGAGTATGCAGGATTTTCTCGGTCTTTGTGAGCCTGTGTCTCATCCTGGGCTTGTGCTTCTTAGTTGTTTTGGAGTTCACCTGTTTACAGGTGTTTGTCTTCTCTTTCTTGGGAGCCAGACCTCCTTCTCCCAGCTATTTGAAGATGACAGAACTTTGTCCCAGAGTCTCTGCCTCTGTAGTTTCTTACCCTCCTTTCCTTGGTTCAAGCTGCTTTTTTCTGGAGAGCACATACTTGGATAAAGGGCATGCTGGAGAGAACTCACCCATTCAGGCTTTCCCAGCCAAAACAATGCCAGAGGTCCACAAAAGGGACACAGACAAGCTCCAATGTGTCCTGGGAAGGATCAGGAAGAGTACCAAAATCTTTTTTAATAGCTGAATTTTCCTGGACTGCCCAGCAAATGCAGCCCTTAAACTAACTGACCCTGCACAACTGAGGAAACACTGCATCTTTACATCTCCACTACCTCCAGTCCTTTGTAGAGAGGGTTGAAATAATGGTTGCCACTGTCATTGTCTAGGAATGATTGAAACAATAGCTGCCCCTAGCAATTTGAATTTGCTAATCAAAAGCCTTGCTCAGTGGCTGGCTGTGCCCACCCCTGTTCTTGAGGAAGAGGATTTTTATATTCCTTTCCATCACCAGCAAGGGACTGGACCCCACTGCTGCCTTCCATGAGAGTGGGGGATTGGTGCTGGTAACCACTTTGAGTAGAGAGCAATTTAATATTCTTTACTGTAATTTATCAGTCTCTTCCTTCCACTGTTCTTTGGACACTGTACAGTGTTGTTCTGGCCCCTAGATTTTCATCATAGTTGTTTCAGACAGTTCCAGCTTATTTAATAGTTGCTTTAGTGGTAGGACTGAGTTCTGGAGCTCCCTATTCTGCCATCTTCCCCAGATGTTTAGATGCACATTTTAAAAATGCAGAATAATTTTGTAAAATGTTTATTTAGAAATCATTACATCCATTGAATCACAAATTCAACATTTTTGTCTTTAGGGTGATTTTAGTTGTCAAATAAGTACAGATAATCAACTTTAAAAATGGCCCATTTGTGAACATTTTAAATTCTTAATTCTAATTTTATCAAATGAAAAGTTTCATTATATTCCTCAAGTCTTCTTATGGTTATAAGGCTACTATTCTTTTTTAACAAAGAGAAAATAATTAGGCATGGAGTGTTAAGCTCTACACTTGCCTATTTTCACAGAAATGATCAATCTTTACTGAGATAATTTAGATCATAGTGGCCACATGAGGTAGTTTTAGTTTACATGAAATGATTTTCTTCAGAGGGCAGGTGGAAAATAAGAGGTCGTGAAATTCTCCAAAAAAATGGGGTGAATATGTTATTTGGTATTCAGAGGCAACAAGGAAAAAATAAACAAACATATCTATGATCGCTTTCCTAAAAAACTCATTCCATAAAGCCCATGACAAAATAAAACGTTTCAGAGTTAAATCAAGCTAAGAAAAGTGGAGGAGATGATGATGATTTTAATGCCTAATGCTATTCCTCCCTTTTATCCAGTCTTCTTCCATTTATACCCTTCTCTGTTTAAAGCTTTTGAAACAGCTAACCTATTCTCTAAATGCTCTTTTTTATTCAGAAGAATTGGAAAATAAAGAGATGCCTTTTAAAGCCCAACCTTCTGAAATTCCTGGAGTGGCCAGAAAAATTATTTTCAACTCTTAGTCTAAAACTGAGCTTAGGACTAAAGCCAGAGACTTCCCAACACACAAAGAAAGCCTCAAAATTTTCTGAAAGAATTTAAAAATTTGATTGAGTCCTATGATTCCAGGCTTCCATATTTATATCAATCTTTACACATGGTCTTCTGCACAGGGTAGGCATAGAAATGGATGAAGAAGATGTAATGGGAAGATCCTGAAAAAGAAGGCTCCTACCACCCAGGTTAGCAGGGACAGATTACAAAAGGTCAGGTGATAGCCAAGGTCATATTACATGCTCTTCTGTTTTTCCCCCAAAATAGATTTGTCCATAGTTCAGTTTTGAAAACAATAGAGGGATGAATTTGTTAATGACTATAAGGAAAAATTAGTGGATTTTACAAAGCATATAGGGTATCTATATTAAACCAAGGAATGAAGGTGTAGCAGTTTGATATTAAGAATTCTAAAAATAGATCTTGGATTATGTTTGTGAACTGGCTTGGGCATATTAGATTGTACTGGATTCAGAGGTTTCAATTTTACTTGATTAAATAATGATTAAGGTTTTGACTGGGCCACATTAGTAGGGCCACCTACTACTTACTCGTGGGTGGGGACTCACAGAGAAAATGACAAGGCACAGGATTTAGTTGGAGTTTTGAGCTGGAGCCCAGGAAGAAAACACATAGAGAAGCAGATATGTGAGGAAGGAAAGAAGGCTCAATTGGACACAGCAGAAGCCCAAGGAAGAGAGACAAGCTGTTTTTCTGATAGTCTACAGCAGGACTTGTGGAGAGAGCAGTGGATCTGAGCCCAGAGAGAAACAAGCCTGATGAAGAGAGGAATTCAGGAAGCCTGAATTCTTGCAGACTTCAGCAGCCATCTTGTTCCAACAAGTTACAACAGACTTTGGTGAGGGAAATAGCTTATACGTTATGGTCTGGTAACTGTAAGCTTCTACCCCAAATAAATACACTTTATAAAAGCCAACAGATTTCTGGTATTTTTCATCAGCACCCTTTTGGCTGACTAATATAGAAGGGAACCTTGTCAGTCTTATTTATTAATAGAGTTAAACTTGAACTAGACAGCCAGATTAATAAACAAAACACACACACATAAAAAATACAAAAACAAAACAAACAAGGTAAAGCAATTACACATATAAGCAAGAATGGGAAGCTGCATGATGAACTGCTAAAAC
>JAQZBX010105448.1:0-10851 GCA_029593785.1 Cabassous unicinctus
GAAAAAGGCCAAATATTGTATGATTCCATTTATATGAAATGTCTAGGCCAGACAAATCCAAAAAGACAGGAAGCAGATTAGTGATTGACAGGGCCTGGGGGAAGGAGGTAATGGGAAGTGAGTACTTAAAGGGTACAGGGTTTCCTTTTGGGGTGATGAAAATGTTTTGGAACTAGATAATTGTGATGGTTGCATAACAGGGTTAATGCCCTAAGTGCAACCTAATTGTACACTTTAAGTGATTAAAATGGTAACTCTTTCTTTATGTATATATCACTAAAATAAAATACTTTGCAATAGTTCTTCATATTTTCAGCACCCTGAAACATAGCAAAATATGAGTGGAGGATCACAGAGGATGTAGGATAAATGATAGCAACATTAATAATACCAAATATTTGTATGTTCAGATACACAAAACCAGCAATGTACAAGGGTTCCAACTTCTCCATGTTCTCACCAATAGTTACTTTATTTTCTTTTAAATTCTAGTCATCCTAGTGAGTATGAAATGGTATCTCATTGTGGTTTGTTTGCATTTCCTAATGACTAATGATGATGAACATCTTTTCATGTGCTTATTGGCCAATTGCCTGTCTTTTTTGGGAAATGGCTATTCAAATCTTTGCCCAATTTTAACTGGGTGTTTTTACTTCTTTTCTTATTGAGTTGTAAAAACAGTGTGTATATTCTGGATACTAGTCCCTTAGGATTAGCAAATAATTTCTCCCATTCTTTGGGTTACATTTTGACTTTCTTAGTGGTGTCCCTTAATGCACAATTATCTTTAATTTTTGATGAAGTGCAATTTATTTTTTTTCCTTCATCAGTTGTGCTTTGGTTTTTATGTTTAAGAAACCATTGCCTAAGACCAATATCACAAAGATTTATTCCTATTTTTCTTCTAAAACTTGTATAGTTTTAGCTCCATTTTTAAGTATATGATCCATTTGAAGTTAATTTTTACTTTTGGTGTTATGTAGTGGTCTATCTTCTTCCTTTTCTAGTAGCATATCAAGTTGAACCAGCACCATTCATTGAAAAGAATATTCTTTTCCAATTGACTTTTCTTGGAATCCTTGACTAAAATATATTGCCCATAAATATAGGGGTTTATTTCAGGACAGTTTATTCTATTCCATTGATCTAAACTTCTATCTTTATGCCAGAACCACACTCTCTTTATTACTGTAGATTGTTGTAGTAAGTTTTGAAACCAGGAAGTACACCAAATTAGCTCTTTTTCAATATTTTTTTGACCTTTCTGAATTCCTTGATGAAATAAATTTTAGGATTGGCTTGTTAATTTCTGCACAGAAATGTTAACTGGATTTCCTAGATAAATTTGGAGATTAGTGTCATCTTAGCAATATTAAGCCTTCCAACTCATGAACGTGGGATGTTTTTCCAATTATTTGCATATTCTTTAACTTCTTTCAATACTTTTCTGTACTTTTCAGTGTACAATTCTTGCATTTCTCTAGCACAGTATCATTTCCTCTTCAGGAGAATTATAATGAGAAGCTAAACCAAAGGAGCTTGTCTCCTAGAAAATGAAGAAAATCATGAATGTCATGCTTTGTGTGAATAAGATGAGAAAAATACTTTTTAAATTTTTGCTACAATAATGGTTTTTAAAATATCAATTTTATTGATTCATATTAATAAAATATAAATCCATCCGAAGTGTGCAATCAATTGTATTAGAATAATCACTTAATTGTGCATTCATCACTTCAATCATTTTAGAGCATTTTCATTATTGAATAAGAATAATAAAAAACAGAAAACAAATGACAGACAAAAAAAAGTGCATCACCTCTCAATCTCTCTATGCTAACCCTGTTATACATAGCTTCTATTTTGTATTTGTCTCTCTAGTTTATTTGTATTTATACTTTGTTCAAACGTGTCTTATATATGTTATGTCACCCATATTCATATTTCAAATGAGGTTTTACTATGTTATACAGTCCCATGTTACATTTTTAGCTTTCCTTAGATTTCCATTTCAACTGCTGTCATATCCATATAATAACTCTGCTAGTTATGAACACTATGATGTGCTTTCACCATTTCACAAGTATCTTTAAATAGTAGCATTGTGAGGGAAATATGCAAGAAATGCTGGACACTCATTTGCTGAAGAAGTTGGGTCCATACAACATTGTTCAGCTATTTCCCATCAGAGAAAAGGAGCTATGATATAATTCCTCAGTTACCTGGGATTAAGCCTTCCATTTCAACCTGTTTTTTCTACCAAAACTCTTCCTCTAGCTGCATATATATAACCAGCAAAAACAGACGCAAAGTAATTTCTTAAAATAGAAGGAGACATACACACAGAGAATTGTGGGAAGATAGCATCAGATTAAAAGGCAGGGCTCAATACTCTAAAAATCACTGGAGAAAGAGCCAAAAACTGTCCAAAGAACCTGCTTTGGGGATCAGCAGACCAAGACAGTGCTATACAACTCCAGAGAGGGTGAAGGACAAAGAGATGAAGAACACGAAACAACAAACATGTGTTACGAAGCCCCATGGTGGTGAAGAAGGCCTCCCCTTTTCCATCCCAAAGACATTAATCTGGAGTAAAACCTCTGGCTCACTGTCAGCTGTTTCAAGGCAAAAGAGAGTGGAGAGAGTCAGGGGCCTTTTCTTCTGTGAATTCAATAACCAGAGCCTGCTTTGAATCTCCACTCTAGAGATTCAACACAGGAAAACAGGAAAGCAGAGACAGAAACATGTCCATGGAAAGGTGCACAGACAAGTGCCATCTGCTGTCCCTGGTAATTGCAGGGACAAAAACTCTTCAGCTCTTTCTGTATTCTAAACCCTGGGAGAAAATCTGCACACCATTAGTGAGTCCACGGCCTGATTTTGATAACTTAAGCTAGAAAAATTTAAAGACTTAGAATGCTTCTAGTGCTGAGATGGAAAATGTCTTATTGTTTAAGCCAACAAGACTGAGGTTTCCATTCTAGCAACTTGGCAAATTAAAATACCTCATTTCCCAGAATCCATGTCTTTTCAGTTTGACATTATGGGTTTCTGCATCCATTTTTTTTACTATTTTTATTTTCTTCATCAACTTTTGATTCTGCAAAGTATTTAAAGCATTCTGCTTCCTTTGGCCAAGAGTATATGCTGGAAATGATGGTGCCTCAAGAGGCCTTGGTGTGTTTCTGCTGCTGTACTTGGAACGCTGAATCTGTCATATGAACAATTACCAGGTCAGCCTTCCAGATGATGAAAGGGCTTGTGTATTGAATACCAGGAGACTAAGTAGAGGCCAGTGGGACCTCCCTAGAACAATCCCAGATCCTAATATTTAAGAGACCCCAGACAAGATCAGAAGTGCTTCACTAGGTGACACAAAGCTTATCACACAATCATGAGGTACCTGCAGAGATCAAAGAACTCCACCCCATTGACAGCCATGGAGTACTAAAAGCATCATTTTAAGTTCATCTACTTAAGAGATGGCTCATTATGCATCAACATCTCACTGATGCAATAACGGATATGAACAGAATTTGGACATTCAGAATGATCATGGATCCATATTTTCAGCATTCCTTCAGTATTTCAATACAACATTCATGATCATTAGGCAATTCAAATTAATTGCAGATAATCTATTTTAAAAGAAAACTACCATTAATGTTAGCTTCCTGGTAACCAGTGGTTTTTGAAAAGGCATGGATGATTGTTTAGTAATAACTTACATCTGTTAATCAGAACACTCCATTGCAACAGGTATTATCAGGCCGATTTTCAAACTCTTGTGTATAGTGATATTTGATCAAGTTTATAGAAAAAAGCAGTGAAATAAAGAGAAAAAGAATTGGATGCTAGAGTAAGTAACTAAACTGTAAATTGCACACTCATTAAAATATATGACTTAATTTAGAAAAAGTGCAGATATTCTGTTCACAGGGAAGGAAGGCATTGTATTCATAGGCAAACCTGGAAGTATTCAAACAGATAGGTGATACAATAAAATAAAATAGAAATTGAAACCCATTCCTGTACTACAAAAATATAAACTTTTTAAAAATGAACATGAATCTTGCATACTTCAGGGAGAACATTTTCATCATCAAAAATTAAAAGTTGCGCTAGTAACACAATGAATTTTCTAAAATTTTACTTCATATATAAGGTCAAATTGACTCTATGTAGGTCTACATCCATGATCTAAGCAAAGAAACAAGTTTCTAGCTTTGAGGCTTGCAGAGATGCTAAAATAGGCCTTTCAACTGCTACTGAACAAATGACACTTTACAGGCTTTCCTCTCAAAGGATTTTTTCAGAGTCTTCTTTATGTCGTTTTTTTCTTAGACTGTAAATGTTCAGTATGGGCATTACAATGATGTACATCACTGAGGCTGGTGCACTTGAATATGTGTTGTATGAAGCAGCAGGCCTGAGATAGACTTCTATGCTCATACAATAAAATAGGAAGACAACCGAGAGGTGATGCACCGGTAGAAAATATTTTATACTTCCCTGGAGCTGACAAGTTTGCACATATGGAGGAAACAATTTTGGAATACGAGAAAAGGATCCCAGCTAGGGGACCCAAACCTATCACTCCAGCTACAGAATCCATCACTAGGTAATTAAAGGTGTCAGAAACAGGTAACTAGGACCATCTGACTAAAATCATAGAACAAATGAGGAATTTCCACATATGTACAGAGGGACACCTGTAATATCACTAAGACCTCTAAACAGGATTTCATAATACTCATGGTCTAGGACTCCAGAACCACAAGAAAACAGTGCCATAGGGTTATAATGACCCTGTAGTACAGGAGGTGACAGATGGCCACAAAGGGTCCTGGCCAGGAGGAAGTCATCCAACCATCCAAAGAGTAATAAAAATTACATCTTGGTGAGGCAGCTAGAGCGATCGAAGGTTATGAATCTGCTCTATTTCTGGATGTTCACATGCATCGCAGGGACAGTTGTGGAGGATAAACAGATATCTATAGAGGACAGGAAGAAGTACATGGGCATGTGGAGGTGGGAGTCTGAGATGATGACCAGGATGACGAGCAGGTTCCCAGTGCAGGTGACTAGGTGCATGGACAGGATCAGCTGAAAGAGGAGGTGTTATAATTCCACATCCTTTGTAAATCCCAAGAGAATAAATTCTGAAATTTGTGTTTCATTTCCAGGTTCCATGTAGCGGATGTGGCTAACAGGAAATAGAAAGGAACTTGGCTAGTTTTCACGTAAATAAGCAGCACTATACAAAAAGAAATGCTACAGATTGTCTATTTGAGTCAAATTTTAATCTCTACATTATTTATATGGATCTCATCCCTTTAGTGTGTTTTTGGGCCACCTCAGATTAAGAAATCCTTCCCCAAAACTCAGGCCTTCCCCAAGCTTTCATGAACTCTATGGATTTCATAAGAAATTCATTCATTTGTGGAATATATATTGAGCTGCAACTAAGAGGCAAGTACAGTTGAGGCAACGAGTCTACAGTGCTATAATCCAAAAGTCCAAAGATTCTGAAGATAGAGAAAGAATATATGCAAATAAAACATGATCATATTAAAATCAACTAATTGCACATGTTTTAAGGAAAAGAAAGCAGGTAAAAACAAAGTGAATTGAGAGTGCTGTTTTTCACTCAGTGTTCAGGAAAGTCCCATATAAAATATGAAATTTGAAAAGGCACCTCAAGCAAGAAAAAGCATGAGACATGAGGATATAAGGGGAAGTTTGAGCTCAGGCAGAGAGATCATCCAGGCCAAAGACCCTAAAAATGACTTGTTTCAGATCTTCAGAGTGAACAAGGAAGCCAGTGTGTCAGGGAAATGAGTAAAAGGATGGTGAAGAGAGATGGTTTCAGAGGCGATTTAAGAAAAAGGCATCCTTATTGCTGCTAAAACTTCAAAATCCGGGAATCCTTTGTCCATATGCTGTACCTCTCATACTTCACTAATTTGGTTGCAAGCTACCTCACCAAATGGAATGAAACTAGTCTTATTAGCACTTTTAGGGTTACACCCGGACTCTGTTTTATAGGAGACACCTATTGGAATATAGGAGCTCATGTACTCCTGCTCTGAGGTCTGCTCACACCCCATCAAACAAACACACACAGAGAATGCACACCTTGGGACCTTAGAACTTAGTTAACCTAGTTAATACCATGCTCTTCTCACACTCAGCCATACTTATCAGGCCAGGAGTAAATATAATCCAACTTAACAACATTAGTTTTTCTATTCCCCAAATATTTAGAAATGGTGCACTGAAATTCCAGCAGACATGCCTCCCTTGCATATGTAAACATGGTGCTCCCTTTTGATATGGCTACATTCTTCCCTGGGTTTAAAGAACCATGAAAATCTGTTCAACAATATGAGAGGAAGGAATTAAAAGGACTTGAAGGAAAAGAAAGATATAAACTCAGGTATACCCTGAGATACTGTAATGAAGAATACCTTCCTTGCTTCTGATAACATTCCAAATCCAGTAAAATCCCATGAAGCTCAGAAAAACTAATGAAAGAACAAAAAGCAATTCATCCAAAAGACAAAGGCAGTGATATTTTTTTACAGTGACTAGACAGTTTATAGATTGAACACTCCAAGAGTAAAATGACAAATGGGAATAAATAAGTATTTCCTAATTGAAGATATATAATAAATATTTTTAAATCCTGGGAACTTTTTATGTGAAGCATTTGAAGTCTATTTAAATTATATTAGGTATAAAATTTTTGGAATGAGATGAACCGGATATTTAAAATCAGATGTGCCATATATTTGTAGGTAAACTTTGATATTTAGAACTTTGACAGATATAGTAGGCATTTTGGCATCCATTCCCCTAAGACAGTTAATAGACATAATCAATAAATATTAAAAAACTCAGCATAGGTCCATCCTTATAGTGGAGAATTGGTTATCCCTGATGATTATATAAGGTACATTTTTCTACTGATTCTCAAATGCCTTGTTCTATCTGCATCTCTCAGATGCTATTCATCAGTTTTATTTCATTTCCTTAGGATTCCTCCCATCAATCACAGTCTGGAAACTGCTCTAGATTATGAAAAGAATAAAGACAACCTTTGTCCAATGGAAAGAAGAACACGTTCTGAATGACGGCAGAATGTGCTGCAACTTCAGAAATAGATCTAAACACAAAAGGTCAAAAGAAACAATAAGGAAAACAGATTTGAAAGAATGGTGGCAATGAGTATAAAAAGTAATCTATTAACTCAATAGGAGTAAAAATTGATAAGTTTGAAAAACAATTAGAAGAACATCAAGCGTAACACTGATAGACTTTCACATTTTCACCCAAATATATCTATACAGGCTTAGAAGACCTAAACAGCAAAGAATAAAGTTAAGGGTAAAACCTTGCAGTTCTTTGTTTGAAAGATTATTTAAAAAGAAGAAGGAAAACAGTGCCTACTATACAAAAGCAAAGACTGCCACAAACAATTTGCAATGGGGAAAATAAATGGCCAATAAGCAAAATATTAAACTTCACCTATTAAATTAGAATTGGCAAGGTGCAGGGGGAGGAGGCTGCCTCACAATTTTCCCCATCCCCATCTTGGAGACTGCTGCAAGACTGTGCCCAGAACACCAAAGTCTCTTAAACCAGAAAATGAGTCCTTATCCCCATCCCCCAAAGCCAGCATTTAGGCCCCATCACAAACTCAGCTTGATCAGAACCAAAATTGCCCCAGGTCCCTGAGTGGTTGGGATTATGGCCAGTAGCGGACTGTGTCAACTTGACCCAGTTCTCTTTCCTTGGACCTGTGGCTATATACCCTAGGAGGCAGCAGGAGCGAGGCTCTGGCAGTGCTCAATTTGTCTGGCTAGGTTCCCCTGAACCTGAGTCATTAGCATTAGGGCTAACCCTCCCAAGTACCAAGAAGCTGATAATGCTTTCAAATCAATAGACTTCTATCTGCCTTGCCTCCAATGAAAAGGTGACATTAACCTCATGTGTGCCCACACTATTTTAAATATGATTTTATGCAATAAACTGTTCTAGTTAGTGGGCCTCTATCCCTGGGGAGTGCTTTACAATGCATTGAAGGAAGTGCTGCAGTGTGATTTGTTTTGGAACTTGAGGACTACTTTATTGGGATGACAGTAGACAATTTTACAAAGGAGTCTTCAGGCAAATCTTCAGATATGGTTATTGAGCTGAAAGTTGGAGGTTATTTTAACATCATCATTGGTTCCACTTTGAATGGTACACCTTTATATCTTTTGACAAAATTTGAAGCAGTGTAAATCCATTATTGCAAGTTCATGCTGAACAATTCTAATGCCCTAAAAATGCCCTATGTTCCATTTATTATATTCTTCCCTCCCCTTCCCCTCAGAACCTACAGTAATCATTAAGTTTTAATTTTTGAAGAATGAGATTTATAGTTACCAGCAATAATATTGAGGGCTTGACATATTGGTCTGTTTTCATTATTAGGAACTGCCTATATTCATGAGGGATTCTTGTCCCTCTAATTGATAACGTAGCAGAACTCCCCATGATGGGAGTTTAATATTTTCTTGTTTACTGTGTGGGTCTCCTCCCATTGATATAACACACTATGACAGAATGAACACTTAGATATTCTATAGAAGTCTGCCACAGGTGCATCGTATCCCGTATGCTGACCCCACATGACACCCTACACTAGTAAGCCTCTCCTGTCATATTTACAAAAAGAATATTTCCAACATTAGAAGGTTAACTGCAGACCTGCAAATCCCCATAGTTCATCTGCTCCTTACCTTGACCCTTCCAACAGTCCCATGGATAGTCCAACTCACCTCCCACAAATTACTCCCCTTCTCAGACCAACACCACCAAACCCAATCTTGTCACTACACTACTGTCATGCCTATCCAATACAACCACATCCTTCTACCTTATCATAGATTTTGCCCTTACGGGCATCTACTCACCAACCTCCACTCCCTTTCTGTCTCCTGTAAACCTATCTTCCAGACTCTAACTCAGGCAGTCTTCTCAAATTGCTTAATTCATGTCATTGAGGTAAGTGTCTGGCTTACTTCACTCAACAGAAGGTCTTCAAAATTCAGCCATGTTGTACCATGTGTTAATACTCCATTCCTCCTTACAGTTAAGTAATATTACATTGTATTTATATACCACAGTTTACTAATCCATTCAGCTGTATAGGGACATTTGTGTTGCTTCCAATTTTTGGCAATAGTGAATTCTGTCGCTATGAACATCGGTGTGTATATATCTGTTATTGTCCTTACTTTCCATTTTTTTTGGTTATATCCTGGGATTGCAGGATTATATGTCACTTCTATAGTTTACTTCATGAGGAACTGCCAAACACTCTTCCACAATGGTTGTACCATTCTACATTCCCACCAGCAGTGGATAAGCATTACTTTCCTCCTCATCCTTCCAACACTTGTAGTTCCCGGTTTTTCTTTAATAGCCGCCTTTCTAATAGATGTAAAATGATATCTTATTGTAGTTTTGATAAGCATTTCCCTAATAGCTAGTGATGTTGAGCATCTTTTCATGTACTTTTTAGCCATTTATATTTCTTCCTTAAAGAAGTGTCTATTCAAATCTCTTGGCAATTTTTTAAATGGGTTTTTTTGTCTTTTTATTATTGAGATGTAAGATTACTTTATATGTGCTGGATATTTGGCCTCTAATGGATAGTTGGTTACCAAATATATTCTCCCATTTGATTAGAGTGCCCTTTCACTTTCTTGACAAAGTCCTCTGAAGCACAAGAGTTTTAAATTTTGAGGATGTCCCATTTATCTATTTTTTATTTCATTGCTCATGCTTTGGGTTTAAAGATTATGAAACCATTTCCTACAACATGATCTCGTAGATGCCTCCCTACATTACCTTCTAGGAGCTTTATGGTCTTGGCTCTTATATTTAGATCTTTGATCCATCTTGGGTTAATTTTTATATAGGATGTGAGATGGTGGTACTCTTTTATTCTTTTGGGTATAGATATCCAGTTTGCCAATCGTCATCTGTTGAACAGGCCATTCTGTCCCAGCTATGTGAGTTTGATGGCCTTGTCAAATGTCAGTTGACTGTATATGTGAGGATCTATATCAGAATTCTCAATTCGGTTCCATTGGTAAGTATGTCTATCTTTGTGCCAACATCATGCAGTTCTGACTACTGTAGTTTTGTAGTATGTTTTAAAGTCATGTAGTGTGATTCCCCTGAATTTGGTTTTCTTTATCAATATCTTTAGCTATTCAGGGCCCCTTGCTCTTCCAAACAAATTTCATAGGTAGCTTTTCCAATTTAATAAAAAAAGCTGTTGTAATTTTTATTGAGATTGTATTAAATCTGTGAATCAATTTGGATAGAACAGACATCTTCATGATGTTTAGTCTTCCAATCCATGAACAGGAAATATTCTTCATTTATTTAGGTCTTCTTTGAATTCTTTTAACAATGCTGTGTAGTTTTCAGCATACAAGTCCTTTACATTTTTAGTTATTTTTATTCCTGGGTATTTGATTCTTTTGGTTGCTATTATATAGTGAATTTTTTCTTGATTTCCTCCTAAGATTTCTCATTATTATTGTACAGAAATACTACTGATTTTATATATTGATCTTTTTCCTGGCACTTTACTGAACACATTTATCAGCTCTAGAAGCTTTATTGTCCATTTCTGAGGACTTTTATGTATAGGATAATATGTCATCTTCAAATAGTAAAATGTATACTTCTTCCTCTCCAATTTGAATGCATTTTATATCTTTTTCTTTCCTAAGTGCCCGAGCAAGAATTTCTAACACAATGGTAAATAAGAGCAGTGACAGTGGG
>JAQZBX010105449.1:0-10853 GCA_029593785.1 Cabassous unicinctus
AGGGGAGCAGATGTAGCATAAGTGGTTAAGTGCCTGCTTCCCATGTATGAGGTCCTGGGGTCAATCCCCAGTACCTCCTAAAAAGAAAACAAAACAAAAACAATGCAATATCTTCCAAACATGCAAAATGAACAAACTACATATGTCTCCAATCTCATTTTTCTTAAGATAATCTTCTCAAAAAAAGATGACATAGTCAAATCTCCCATGAATTCTTACTAAACACAAGTCTGACATGAATGTTTTATTTCCAGTCTGTCTGTAATTAGATTGATAGCTATATAATTTAAAAAAATATTTTAAAATTAATGCCCCTCAAAATATTTTTTGGGACACAGATTAAAATTAAATTTACCAATAATTAGGATTATTTGCAAAGTGTATTTTTTCAGGTGGTATTAGTGAACAATCATAAATACTATTTTGAAATTGTTCAATTTGTAATACTGAAATTTATTTGTACAAGGGTGGTTGTATTACTAAGGATGTTGAATTATTGATGCTGAAAGTCAAAATAATCTAATAACAATATTCTGAAAAAGTTAGAAATGGGTTAAATGATGGTTATTACCCCCCTGCCTTTTTTTTTAAGGAGATACCAAGGACTGAACCAAGGACCTTGTACATGGGAAGCAGGTGCTCAACCATTGAGCTACATCTGCTTCCCAATGTCCCTTTCTACTAGAACATAAATTGTACTTAAAATATTTGTTTACTTAGGTATTCCCTATTTTTGGTTAGATAGTTAAAATTCCCCAACAAAACCTAAGGGCAAAATTATGCTAAATAAATAAAAAAGTTATTTGAGGATTGTATTATTAATGATAATGAAAGATATCTTCTCTGTAGGTAATTATTATTTAGTAGATGGCCTGAAACAAATGCTATTTAACCTTCAAATTGTACAAGAAAAATTTAATCATATTTCAGATGACCTTTCCAAATTATTTAATTCAAGAATGGAATTTTCCACTCTGAAGTAACCTCAGAAGGCTTGGAAACATGTATTTTGTCTGGGAGATATTGTTGAAAATACAAAAACAAGCAATTCAAGGTATTAGAAAGATTAAAGTTCAAAATTAGTTAAATGACATAAATATGAAGAAATTTAAATATTCAAAATTGTCATTAACTACTTATGCTTTTCAAGTTATTACCCACTACCTAATAAAGAATAGAAACCTAAAACATTTCATATCTCAAAAAAAATCTTATAGCTCATGCCTTAGCTTCATTCCCCACCCTCCCAAATTATTATTGTCTGATTGAAAAGAAATGGTCCAGTGAATTGTTCAGTTAGAATTCTTTCTATAATAAAATATTGTCTAAGATTGAAGGTTCTTAAATTAGTATTAATGAATTCAAATTCAAATACTTAATAACCAAGTGAGCCTGACTATGTACTTAACCTCTTTATATCTCACTTGTCTCATGAACAGAATTGAGATATTAAAACTGACCTCATAGATGTTGTCATTAGTATGATGTCCTTAACATAATGATTCACACATATTAAGCTTCTAATTAATTTTAATTCCTTCTTTGATTTCATCTTTTACCCACCCCCTTCCCTTCTTTCTCCTTCTTGATTGTCTAGGAACACATTCCCTTGCTATTGTAGTCTATTAATTTATTACCTGGACAATCAATTTACTCTTCATGCCCAAGTAAAACACTCCTAAATGAAATAGTCTCTTTGACAGAAGTAGAATCAATTTCAATGAGTATGAGGTACATCAATAGTACCATGGTGTCTCATATTCAAATTAATAAATATTAAAGTAACTTGCTAATCATTTACATTTCTGTAAATAGAATATTTATGATATATCACATGTCAAGGATGTCATCAGGTTGGGTCAAAGGAAATGTGTGTCATCCTATCAAAATGCTAAATAAATTATTTTATTTCTAATATTTTAAGGTTACAGACTGTGATAATTTAACACTTGATTGTCACAGTCTCTTTTCTTTGAAACTTACAGAGAATGAAGAAGAGAATAATGTAACAAGCTCTTCCACTCTTCGTAGACTCCACCTTACCCAGTGAGTGAATGACAAACAGGGAGTTTAGAAACGATGTTGGAGAAGATATAATCCAAGAAAAACTGGTTATCGTGCAGAACAGATCCTTCCAGAGACTCCCAGTTAATATGGATTTCTTTCCAGTGTTTCTGCTAGTACCAATTTGAGCTTTGAACACTGTGGAAGCATTGCAACATTCCAAGCCTTTCATAGATTTATCCAACAAAATGGAGTTTTAAGATAAAGGATTAAACTCTTTGATATCTTTGTCAATTGGAATAAAAGTGAAGTTGTGTAATAGTCAAATAAAATGATATAACTTTAGTCTTCTGCATGTTTGCAATGGAGAATGTCATGAAGGACACGATAATCATGCAGTAATGTACCATGTTTCTATATAGAAAGTCTGTTTTACGTATCTTCTGCAATTATTTTCAGTATAAACAATGCTTTAAAATAGAAAACATGTTTTCTGTTTCCTAAACAATCATGACTGAAATCCATTGTGGAATTGAAACTTTAAATGGACAGATAAAGTGGTTTCTGGTTATTACTACATGATAAACAAGATACTGAGATGTTCCACAGTCTTCTATTAAGACACTGTTTTTTTATATGGAAGAAATCTCACAGGTGCAAAGTATTTCAGCACCCACAGTCCAGTTACAAAAGATGAATTAAAGTGAATAAGACAAATTTAAAAAGTAACTCTATTGAGATAAAATATATAAACTATTAAATGCATACATTTACATGTACACTTTAATGAGTATTGATATATATCTGATTTATGTCTCATATATGTACATGTATGCATTTATATATAATCAATATAACCACCCATCCCAATTAAAATATATCACTCCAGAAACACCCTTCATACCCCTTTGCAATCAATCCTCATTCCATGGCTCTGAGCAAGCAAAGACCTGATATCTATCATACAGATTAATTTAGTCTGATCTAAAATGTTAGGTATACAATACATACTATTTTGTGTTTGTCATTTTCATTCATATTGTTTTTGAAATGCATCCATGTTTCATGTAAGTAATTCATTCATTTGCATTGCTTAGGACTATTCCAGCATGTGAAAAATACGTATTTGTTTATTCATTAACTTAATATGGACATTTGGATTATTCCAGAATGTAAGAATTATGATGTTAAGATGCACAAGGATACAGTATGTTATTTCATTTCTCTTGGGAAAAATACCTAAGAGTGGAATTGCTGGGTCATTTGCTAAGTATATGTTGTATTTAAACTGCAAAACTGTTTTCCAAAATGGTTTTTATCAGGTTACATTTCCATCAGCAGTATAGAAATTCCAATTCTTGGCATAACATCACCTCACAGTTTCAGTTTTGTTTATGTTATTTTCCATGTTAGCCATTCTGGTGAGTGTAAAAACTAACCCTTGATTTTAATTTGCATTTCTCTGGCAACTTACTGATGTTAAGCAGCTTTTTATATTCTTGTTAGCCATTTTTGTATTTTGTCATGTGATGGATCCATTGAAATCTTTCTCTCTTTTTAATGGATTGTATTATTTTTCATTGAATTGTCAAAGTTCTTTGTGGATTCTGGATATGTGTCCTTTTTCAGTTATATGGGTGACAAATATGTTCTAGTCTGTCTCTCGTCTTTTTATGACACTTTTGCCATGCAGGCATTTTACGTTTGAAGAAATAACAATTTTTTCTTTCAGAGTTACTAAATTTTTACTTTTTAAATACAAGTTCAGTGTTCCAAGGTCACCAAAAGTTTCCTTAATTTTCTTTTAAAGTTTTGTAGTTTTAGCTCCTATGTTTAGATCTTTAGAGCTATGCTTCATGTGGATGGTGAGCGATAAAAAAGTTATTTATATTCAATTGTTCCATAACTATTTGTTGAAAAGTTGATCCCTTTCTTCATAAAGCATTTATTAAAATGAATTGATTACATACGTTTGCACTTATTTCTAGACTCTATTCCATTCCATTGATCTTAATGGCTAAACTTAAGTTATGGCAATAAGTTGATCATGAAAACCTTAAGTGTGGAAAAGAGATTGTGTTAAGTCTTCAACTTATTCATCTTTAAAAGATTGTGTTGAGCATAGTTGGTCATTTTAATTCTTATATGCATTTTGAAAACATCTTGTCAATTTCGACAAAAATGCCTCCTGGGATTTTAATTGAGATTGTGTTTAAGTATACAAATCGTTTTGAGGTGAATGAGCAGTTTGAAAACATTAATTTGATTCATGAATACATTATGTCTTCATTTATTTAGATCTTTAATTTAATCAACAATGTTTGATCATTTTTATTGTACAGGTATTAAATGTTTTTTGTTAAATTTGTTTCTAGTATTTTACATTTATGTAAATTATAAATGTATTTTTAAAATTTCAACTTTCAAAAGCTTGTTGCTAATATATAGGAATTACATTGTTTTCTGTGTGTTAACCTTTTATTCTGCAACTGAATTAAATGTACATATTGCCCCAGTGGTTTTATGTTAGACTTCTAATGATTTTATATAGAGACCAGTGTTTCTAAACTGGGGGTCATTTTGCCCCCAGGAGATATTTGGCAATGTTTGGAGACATTTTTCATTCTCACCACTAGGAGGACGCTCCTGGTATTTAATGGCCAGGGAGTAAAGATACTACTAAACATTTTACCATGCACAGGGCAGCTCCTCAGAGAAAAATTTTTCTGGACTGAATATAGGGTTTCTGGTTGAGAAACCCTGATGTAAATAATCATGCTGGCAGCAAACAGATAAATGTCACCTCTTTCTTTCCAGTCTCTGTCTCTTTTGTTTGTTTTTTTTTGTTTGTTTGTTTTGACTACCTTAGTGTACTGTTTAGGGCTTCCAGCACAATACTGAATAGAAAGAAGTTCTCTCACGTTATGTCCTTAGCATCTTTCCAGAATTTGAAAAATTATTGAGGACATCAAATAGCTTTTCTTTATGTAGCCTTTATCAATTTGTGATTACTGTAATATAAAACTTACAAATATGTGTTTATTAATGCACTAAAATAACATTCCCCATTACATGGGAACATAAATATTGTATTTTGTAATTTAAAAAACTATATTTTATTCGACAAAAATAGTGAGATTTTGCAATTTTTTAAACATCTGGTTTAATAAGATACAGAGAACTTGTCTGTTGCTACATTCAATCTATTGAAATATTTTGTTTTTTGTTGATGTATATGAAGAAAATCCAGACTCTGACAGGTATATGTTGGGGAAAGGAGAAGTAATGTAATATAATTTGTAGATAATTGTGCTTATTATCTTTTGATAATTTACTGAAACTTGCCAAGAGGTTCTTTCTTAAAGCTCGGTTGCAGTGTGGAATCTGAAACCACATATCTTAAGGTGTTTTGCTTCTTATGTTAAAATTCATTGAGCTAATATGGAATTTTAATGGATCCTTTACCCATGCATACATTTGTGACATGCATTGCTCATTTGGAGAAATACTGATTTATTGAGTGTATTGGTTTCACAGGGCTGCCGCAGCAAATTACAATACACTGGGTGGCTTAAAGCAACAGAACTTTACTCTCTCCCAGTCCTGGAGGCTCTCAGTCTGGAATCAAGGTGCTGGCAGGGCCATGCGCTCTCTGACGGCTCTAGGAGACGCTCTTTCCTGTCTCTGCCTCGCACCTGGGTGGTTGTGGCAGCATAACTCCTGATATGGAGTTTGACATACAAACTGGTACTGTTTCTTCTTGAGTCGCGTTTATCCAATTGTTCTATAACTAATGTGTGAATTTTGTCTATGTTGTCAAATGGCATAAAAGTATTCATAATATTCACTTACAATTTTAATGTTTGTAGGAACTATTGTGGTAACCTCTCATTCCAGTTATTGCTAATTTTTTTTCTCTTTCCTCTTTTTTCTTCATTATTCTTGCTGGGGACTTTTCAAGTTTAATAATCTTTTCAAGTACGAAGTCTGGTAAAATGTTTGGTTGTCTTTTCATCTTTCACTACTTTATCTTTTTATATTTAGTCTTTCACTTTTCTACTTCATATAATTTGTTCATTTTATTTGAACTTCTTAAACTGGAAACATAAATGTTATAAAAATTATTTTCTAATATAACCTCATAAAACTAAGGTTTTCCCTCCTAGCACTGCTTTAGCTACATCCCACCAATTTTTAAATGTGGATTTGAATTAAAATAATTTAATTCAAAATATTTTCCAATTTCTCTTTTCATTTCTTTTTGTCATTTGTGTGTATCTTATAACTATCATTCAGGTGAAGGTAGTTGATACATCTGTCATTGTCTTCTATATCATGGTTGATTTCTATTTATATTTGTATAAATTCCTGAGGAAGTCATGTTAAAATATACTAGTATGATTGTGGGTTTGTCTACTTCTTCATTATATTGCTCCATTTTAACTTAATGCATCTCTAGTTGAGTGCATACACACATTTTTGATAGCTCTGTTCCCGGATGAATTTGACTTTTATTATTATGAAATGTCCCATTTTATATCTGATGAGTCATTTTCTTTCCTTAAAGTTTATTTTCTGTGTTTAATGCATCCATTCTTACTTTCTTATGCTTATGATTTGCTTGAAACATTTTCTGTCCATTTACTTTCATATCATGTTTTGCTTTATGTGTCCCTCCCCTCAGAACCTCCAGTGGCCACTGACTCCACATCCGTGATAAAAGTTCTTCCATTGCTAGAATCACAAGTCTACAGTAGAACAAGTGTAAGTCTACTTTAGCCCATCATCCATTCCCCAACCATGAGGATTCTGTGATGGTGATGCCCACTCCATCTCTAATTGAGAGGGGCCTTATATACCATGGGGCAGATGGATGGGACTTCCTTGCTTGCAGTTGCAGACTCTCTCTGTTCCTTGAGATGGTCGTTGTCAGTCATCTTCTCCTTGTTAGTTGTCCTGGGTGAGTCCAATGAACTGGAGAGTAGGTGTTGCAAGTCTGTTGATATTCAGGGCCCAACTGACACATGGACAGCCCAAAGATTAAAGTCTCTTCTATATACAACTACCAATTCTACTACTAACTATAGGTTCAAATAGAGGGGCAACAGAGCCATGTGTAGGGAAAAAACAACTGAGTCCAACTCTATCACACTGAAGAATGTAAATTACAAAGTAGGGTACCCTGGCAGTGTGCCAAATTCCTGAGCTGTCTGCCCTGCCTGTAGTGTCTGGATGTCTCCAGGGACCTCAGGAGCTCAGCTATTAGAGTTATTTTCTATAACTGCCTCTGAGTTCCTGCTGAGACAACATAAGTCTAATATTTCAAATGACCTCCCGACTCACTTTGAAGTCTCTTAGCCATATAAATTCATTTGTCTTTATCCTTTCCCTCTTTTGGTCAAGGTCTTTTTCCAGTTGCATTGCTAGTTGGTGCTTGGTAGTAATCCCTGGGAGTCATGTCCCACGTTGGGGGGAATGTAATGCATTTATACAATGAGTTTTGGCTTAGAGAGAGGCCACATTTGAGCAACAATGAGGCTTACGGGGAGTAATGCTTAGGCACAATATAATACTATGCTAAGTTTCAATTTCAAAAGTAGGTTCATAAGTACAGGCATCACAATCAAGGACCTATCTTTCGCTAGTCTCTGTCTCTGTATTCAGGGGATTCTTGCTGTCCATTAGAGATAGTTGCACACTCCACAGGATGGGAATTCGATATTTGTTTCGTTATTGTGTGGATCTCCACCCATTGTGACAATGCTCCATGAACACTTTAACACAGTTATATGCCTTATAGGTATGCTCCAGGTGAACCTCCTCCCATGAATCTCTTCTCCCTGACACCCTGTACCAATGATTCTCCCCTGCTACAGTTGTAACTCTCTGTGATCCAAAACTTCTTCAAAATTGAAACCAACAAAATAACCAAAAACAATTAATAGAAAAATGATAAAATGATTTTAAAAATATGAATAAAATATAAATTTTTTTAAAAGTTTGAAATAATGAAAAAATCAAATAGATAAAATTTTTAAAATTTTAACATTACGTCTATCATCACTGTAAGATCTGTTGTGTAGAATGTACAGTGACACTTGTTTGCATTTATTTGCCCAAAATCTAATTTTTTTCATTTTGTTCAAAGAAGCTTTAGGTTACAGAAAGGTCACATATAGAATATAGGTGATTCCCATATACCCTACCTTGTCTCGTTTCCCCTATTAATAACGTTTAATATGTGGATGGTACATTTGTTAAAATTGATGTATAAATATTGAACATTGCTACTAACCATGGTCAGTGATTTACATTGTGGTTACATTTTGGACCACACACTTTTATAGTTTGATGAAGTTTGATGTGGTCTGTATTCATCCTTGCAAGATCATGTAGAACAATTCCATCACCCCTTTACAGAAAGTCATGTGATGACATGGTAGAATCAAAGTTCTATGCTTGATTTAATAAAGTAAAAGTGAAACCTCTGAATTTAATAAAATAAAAAAAGGGATATCATGCCCAGCAAACATAAGAGTTTACAAACACAATATCTTTTTGGAATTCATAAATAATACCAAATTGCCACACCTACATATTTAAGAAGATATGTGTTACTAAATGTGCCATAATGTTAAATTTATTCATCAAAGCTTGAATCTCTCAATTCAAGAATTTGTTCAGTAGACATGTAAAACATTGAAAGAATAGATTAATTTTAATTGTTAAGTGCTATCAAAATCAGGAAGTAAATGCTATTCTCAAGCAGGTAACAACTGATTTTATACTCACTGACATTATATACAATGAGATACATATAAAATATTATTTCTTTACTTTGTTTCCATGCACATTCAAGACTTGGTCAAAATAATTCTTTTTAAATTAGCCAAATACTTTGCTCATATGTTCCAAAGACAGATGTAATCAGTGTGCTTGTAGGTATATGTAGCTCTATACAGCATGAGTTTTAAAATGCTGAAATAATACGTGGAGGTGGAAATTTCTGAAATAGCAACTGCCAAATAAAAGTTTCAACAGTTATTGAATAATTCTGATGTACCCCTTAGAAATCACGTAGTAAACAATAGAAATTAAGGACTAAAATTAGTGAGGCTACTTAAATATTGCATTACATTTGTGCTATCACGTCAAGATTATAATGAGAGTGGGTGTAGCTCAGTGGTTTAAGCTCCAGCTTCCCATGTACAAAGTCCTGGGATCAATTCCCCCAGCACTTCATTTTTAAAAATTGTGTTGACACTTCTTTCACATGTGTGATAGATTTAGAAGATGGAAATGGTGATCTAACTTAGGATATTCCAGCCCTTAGCCATTTGAGATATACCATACATTATGGAGATGAAAAAGCCATCCCCACTATGTCTTTTATGAGTTTTTGATCCATGGTATATTTCAGCAAGATAAAATAGTTTTGTTTTATAATACTGAATTTCCGTATTCTTTCGTATTGGGCAGTTGTTAGCAGAAACTGCACATCTCTTCGTTCTGCCACTCTTCTTTATTCTATTCCTAGTGATTTCTGTCTAAACTCACATATGATGCAGTTGTCTACTCCTACTGCAGCCTAGAGGGATTCATGCCTTCAGCTTCTGGCTTCAGGCATATGGCACCCACAATGCTGTACGGAGAAAATTTTATGAAACTCCAGTTTCATCAAGTCAAGTGCCTTCTTAACATCCTTCAGTGAGTCTTCATTGCCCTCAAAATAAAATTCAAACCTTCACTGTAATATAAGCATTTTGTAATGTGATTTGTATCCATATTTCCAACCTCTCCATCCCCCTCTTCAACAACCTGGCTCCTAGTTGAGAAAAAAAGTGGATTCAAACACTATGATTTGGAAATCACAAACTATGGCAGTCCTACTATTTTGCCTACAAAAGGTATATGCCAATGTTTCTAGCGTTTTATAACTATATTACGTCTCTGATTTTACGCATGATATTGTTGTGATGTGTCTTCTTCTGATTTTCACCCAAGATGCTAATGACAAGTTTTCCTTCAGATTTGAACCCAGTGCCACATTCTCTTGAATGTATCCTACACTCAACTCTTCTCACTCTCCTAAAACCCACTACTGATCCACCTCCCTTGTTCTTCTCAGACAACCCAGATTATTACTAAAAAATGCATTTCATCCATCATGAGAGATCAGCCACAACTGTGAGACTACCTGCTATAAACTTGTCATCACCTCGTTATCCATGTCTGAGTGCCTGGTGTACTTCATAATATTTGAGGGTGTTATACATCACAGAGCTTTGGTTCAATTTTGTCCTACCTTATTCAGAGTACAGCTCCTTCTCTCACTACCCCACCATTCCTCAGAGTGAATGGTTCGCACTCTACTTCATCATGCATAACCTTTATGCATGCTCAAATCACTCCCATCATAAAAATCCTCTCCCTAACCTCCATCTCTAGAGCAACCTTGTAATATTCCTCCATATCTCAGCTAATTATCTCACAGAATATCTTTCAGAACATTTACCATAATCGCTTTCTGATATCCTTTTAACTATTCAACCACTTCTACCTGCTTTCAAATTCATCACTCAAAACGACTCTGCAGAAAAAAGAAATCCATTCACCAGACTAATTTTCTAACCTGTAAACCTGGTCATGTTATTTGAGCAATTCATATCTTATGGCAAAAATAGATGAAATTCAAGCCCACTCAAGGATGTAAAATACTTTTCAGGATATGGCTTCTCAAATTTATCATCACATTCCTGCAATACTTTTTGCCATGTCCTTTTTGGTTGTTTGTTTAGAAAACCTTCATAATTCTGATAGAATTCCTCATTGTTCCATAATATTCCCTG
>JAQZBX010105450.1:0-10850 GCA_029593785.1 Cabassous unicinctus
GGCTTCCCAAAGATGTCCACTTCCCACTTCCTATTCACTGGAATCTGTGAATATGGTAACTTACATGGCAAAATGGGCTTCACAGACAAGCTTAAGGTTAAGGATCTTGAAATGGAGAAATTATCCTGGATTATCTGGGATAGCCCAATCCAATCACATGGGTCTTTAAAAAGTAGAGAAACTTTCCCAGCTGAGGTCAGAGTCAGAGGAAGATATGACTATGGAAGAGTTACCAAAGGGATGCAATGTTGCTGGCTTTGAAGAAGGAGGATGGAGACCATATGCTAAGGAATGTGGGCATCCTATAGAAGCTACAAATGGATTCTTCCTCAGAACTTCCAGAAAGGAATGCAGCCCTACTCCCACCTTGGGTTTATCCCAGCATGACCCATGTTGGGACCTCTAATCTACAGAAATGTAGAATAATAAATTTGGGTTGGTTTAAGCTACTAAGTTTGTGTGATTTGTTATAGCACCAATAGAAAACTAGTAAGTCTTTAGATTCTAGGGGTAAAGATGACATTCCCACTTCTAACTCTTGGCTTCTGGAACTATGTTCAATGGTTAAGGGAGGAACAACACCACATATTGGTTACTGGTGTAGGATATACACTGCAGCCTCTAGAAAAGCTCCTGAGCCCTGTAGTTTCCAGGCTGTTAAGACAAATGCCATCCAATGGGTTGACTAAACAGCAGGCAGTTATAGTCTCATAGTTTAGGTAGCATCTTGGCTTGCTGGAAACCCGTGGGTTCCTTGGCTTTCCTGTCACATGGCTGTGTCCTCTCTTTTGTCTTCCTGGCTTTATTAACTTCAGCTTCCAGCTTCCCCCAGTGTCTACCTGTTTTATAAGGCCCCCACCAATAGGGTCAAGACCCATGCCAATTCAGGTAGCCACATCTTAATTTAAGGTAGCATCTTCAAAAAGTCCTATTTACAATGGGTCCACACGCACAGGAATGGGATGGAGATTAAGAACGTGCTTTGTTTTTTTCCTCCGAGGTACAGAATTCATCCCACCACAACCCTGCAGCGTGCTGTTTCTCACAGGGCGCTTCAGGGTAGTCAGTAGTCCACTCCTCCATGTTATAAGGTTGGCTGCTTCTGAAGGATGGCATATAAAAGACCATTGAATCATTGCCTCTTGAATTTTTTGTCTGAGGCAATATTTTGTGGAATATTATGAGTGTGAACAAGGCATTTAGTAAATACTCAAATGATTGTTCTGGACTGACGCATTGTAAGGATAAAAGGAGGCATATCCATGTGAAAAGAGAAGACAAAAGGGTCCAATGTAATCAATCTGTCTTTGTTTGATTGATTTCTCTTTGTTTGTTGTTCTCCTTGGGGTAGTTTGCCATATCAAGGGCTCAATATTGGTTTATTTTATTGGACGTGGAAAGCTCAGCAGTGGTGGCAATCAAGTCTGTTGATTAAACATTTTAATGAATGCATCTTTTAGATAGACCGCTTCAGTTGAATAAGTTACTGATATCTCAAGCTTGGCATACCTAAAACTGATCCTCTCTTTATACAGAGCCTCTTCTATATCTTCTGTATCAATTGTCTCACCTATTGGGCTGGGTTTCTTGCCTCACGGTCAAGCCAGATTTTCAAGACCCTATCTGTTAATCACTCCAGCTTTAACCAACTCCTAATTCTGTCTATTCCATCACCAAAATGCTTTTTTAATCCACCCTTCCTCTTCATTCTTCTCACCTATTCCCTAATGCAGACAAACATCATATTTTTCCCTCTAACCTAATCAATGTACTGTCTTTAGCCTTGCCCTATATATTAGTCAGCCAAAGGGGTACTGGTGCAAAATACCAGAAATCTGTTGGCTTTTATTAAGGGTATTTATTTGGAGTAGAAGCTTACAGTTACCAGGCCATAAAGCCTAAGTTACTTCCTTCACTAAAGTCTGTTGCCATGTGTTGGAGCAAGATGGCTGCTGACGTCTATAAGAGTCCAGCCTTCCTCTTCTGTTTAAGGCTCTGTGGTCCCAGCTTTTTCCAATATCAGCTGTGGGCTGGGATAAGTCTCATCTCTCTCCCAGGGCTCGTTTCTCTCTGGGCTCAGCAGCTCTGCTCTCTCCCAAGGTCGGCAGTAGACTCTCAGGCAAACGGCCCGTCTCTCTTCCTGGGGCCTCTACCATGTCCAATGGAGCCTTCTCTCTTTCCTCACATATCTGCTTCTCTGTGTATTTACTTCCCAAGGCTCCAGCATTAAAACTCCAACTAACTCCTCTGCCTTGTCATATTCTTTGTGAGTCCCCGCCCACCAAGGGGGTGGGGACTGAACATCCTAATAACAGGGACCAATTAAAGTCTTAATCATAATTTAATCAAGTAAGAGTGAAACCTCTGAATCTAATACAATTTAATGTACCCAGAGAAAAAGACCAATTTACAAACGTAATCCAATATCTATTTTTGGAATTCATAAATAATACCAATATGCTGCACCATACTTCAATTCTACCTTACAAACTGTTTCTAGGTTAATCCATGTGAAGTGCAAGCATGACCACACCATTCGTGGCTCAGCATAAATTACAAACAAAAGTTCCATAGCATGGCGTACAGTGTTTAAATGGCCCAAACTCTGTCTGCCTTTCTATTATCATCTTGTCACAAATTACAATGCACTTTATTACATTCCAGAAACAACTTATATTTATTGAGTGCTTATGATGTATCAGGCTTCTTCTAAGTGCTTCACATATATTAAGTCATTTGCTGCTTATCACTTGTTGAGGTGGATAATATTATTAGAAACAAGAACTTATATTTATTGAATGCTTATGATGCATTGGGCACTTTTCAAAGTGTTTTGAATATGTTAAGTAATTTAATGCTTAGACCTTTTGGGGTGAATGATATTATTGTCTTCATTTTTTTCAGACGGAGAAACAGGGGCTCAGAGTCACCCAGTTCATAAATATTACATGTGGCATGGAAACATCAGCAATCTTTTACCAGAATCTACATACTTAATCACTGTGTTCCATTGTGTCTCATAAAACAGCATCCAGTTCTAGTTCCCTGTAGACATTATGCAAATTCAAACTTCCGTAACTTTAATCATGCTGCCCTTTCTTCCTGGAATGCACTCCTTCATATACTTCAAGATCCAACTTAGTATTTCCCTTCCATGAAATCTTATGAACAAATGTTTCTGCTTCCCTCATGATCTGACTAAGTACCCCACTGTGTTTCCATAAAGCTTGGATACTGATTAGCATCTAGGACGGGTTCTAGGAATGCTTTTTTAGTTGAACTGAATGGGCTGGAAATTATCCACAAAGTGACAATTTATTGAAATATATTTATTTGTTCCCACTTTTATTTTGAAAGACAGACTTTATTTTTTATATATTTAAAGTGTAGAGGGTCCACATGGTAAAAAATAGTGCTAAAAAATAATGAATAATATACTTATTATGACAAAAAAAAATACTGCATAAAAAATTAGACACTTTAACACCTAAAGTTATTTCTGAAATTCAAATTATCGTTGACATATGTGTAAGCAATTGAGTCATTAAACATACCTATGATTATACTTAATATTTCAAATTATCTTTGTTTTATGTACTTCAAATGTTTCCTCTATATTTTATCAATAATTCCAATTTTTTAATGTGATAATTGTTTTCAAACATGGAATGGACATAGTTCCTTCTGTCTCTGTACACATGTCCTTTGGTTATGCAGCTTTATCATTCCTCCCATCAAGAGGTGAAGTCTGTTTCCCACACTTTTAAATATGGACTGGCCTTGTGACTTGCTTTGACAAACAGAATGGAATAGGAGTGGTGCTGTCTGTGACTTCTGAGGCTGGGTCCTAAGAGAACTTGCAGTTTCTGCTTTTATCCCCTTGGAAACCTGAGACCCCCATACTTTGAGAAGCCCAGTGTAACCTACTGGTGCCTGAGAGATCACATGTGATAGAGTTGGGGTAGGCAACCAGTATCCAGCATGATCTTCCAGATGTGTAGTGAAGCTATCTTAGAGTCTCAAATGTCGTTGAGCCATCAGATAACTTCAACTCCTGAGAGATCATAGGAAGGCCAGCAAAAGAACATTCCGGTTTTCTAAACCACCAAATCATGACAAATAATAAATCATTGTTGTTTTAAGTCACTAAGTTTTGGGCGGCTTCTTGTGTTACGATATATAACTGAATACCTAGAAGTGAGTTGCTGCTTTAACAAAAACCAAAAACATGTAACATTGGTGTGATGTAAGACCTAAAAGGAAGGCCCAATAGTTTGTGCTGCCTTGACATTTGGCGAATGTCCTAACCACAAGGAAGGCTTGCTTGTCCTAACAAGTTTCCCTCTCCACTCTGTTCCTGCAGATTGCATTCTCTCATCAAACAATCCTCCTTATCAAGAAGACGGGATACAGTTCCTGTTATCCCTGAATAGTGGTTTTCAGTACCCTGCCAGCCTGTGAAACTACTCAAACAAGCAAATCACATCCTCCTGTGGGAAACAAGGGGCACCCCACCCTCATGATACTATGAAGCCTGCCTACCACAGCTCCTGGCTGCTCAATCTGTTCCCATATCATCCTGTGGGAGTGAGGTGAACTCCTCCCCAGGCTGTGAATATATGTGACTAATAAACTGCTGTCACTCTCATCCATCCAGGACCAGTCAACCTCATAACCTTAGGGTAGAAATTCCTCCCTCACCAATGGAGAAAATAGGTGAACAAAACAAGTGCCTTTGGGACTGAATGGCCAGTGGAGGTGAGAAGGCAGTAAGGAGACTGAGTGGAAGTTAAACAACCTTTGATAAAATTGATAATGGAGTCTACAGAAGGGAGAACCAGTGTTATGTAGGGCTAGAGCAGTTAGTAGAACTTTGGGCCTGTAGTAAGTTGAAAGAAAGTTTAAACAGTGAATTTGTGGAAATTTCCAGGAGGAATTTTCCTTGTGTTAATTAGCTTCTTTTAGCTACATACAATAAAGGCATAGAGAGGGATTGACAGACTAAAAAAGGAAGTGTGCAATTGGCAAGAAGCATAGAGAACGTATGAAGGTCCCAGGTTATCCTGAGTTGGAAAATAAAACCATTTCACGTTTTTAGTATTAGGTTGGTGGAAAAGTAACTGCAGTTTGGTCTGTGAATTTTAAATCATTATAACTAGGTTCAAACACACATCTTTATTAATCAAAATAGGAACCATTACAATCAACACATTTTTGCCAATGAGAAATAAGTTTGTTTATTACTGTAGTAAAAATCAATGCTTCGGGATTCGACGAACTCTTGGAAAGCATTTTCTACATCCTGCTGGTTGTGGAAGCGTTTTCCCTGCAAAAAGTTATCCAGATGCTTGAAGTGATAGTCAGTTGGTGAGACATCAGGTGAATATGACGGATGAGGCAAAACTTTGTAGCCCAATTCATTCAACTTTTGACGCGTTGGTTGTGCAAAGTGTTGTCGGGCGTTGTCGTGAAGAAGAATTGGGCCCTTTCTGTTGACCAATGCCGGCTGCAGGCATTGTGGCTTTGGTGCATCTCATCGATTTGCTGAGTATACTTCTCAGATTTAATGGTTCACAGGGATTCAGAAAGCTGTAGTGGATCAGACCGGCAGCAGACCATCAAACAGTGACTGTGACCTTTTTCTGGTGCTAGTTTGGCTTTGGGAAGTGTTGGAGCTTCTTCTTGGTCCAATCAATGAGCTGGTCATTGCTGGTTGTCATATAAAATCCACTTTTCATCGCACGTCACAATCCGATCAAGAAATGTTTCATTGTTTTTGCAAAGAATAAGAGAAGACGACACTTTAAAATGGCGAATTTTTAAATTTTCAGTCAGCTCATGAGGCACCCACTTATCGAGCTTTTTCTCCCTTCCAATTTGCTTCAAATGCTGAATGACCATAGAATGGTCGATGTTGAGGTCTTCAGCAACTTCTCGTGTAGTTGTAAGAGGGTCAGCTTTGATGATTGCTCTCAATTGGCCCTTGTCATCTTCCAATGGCCGGCCAATATGGTCCTCATCGTCAAGGCTCCCATCTCCTTTGCAAAACTTCTTGAACCACCAGTGTACTGTATGTTTGTTAGCAGTTCCTGTCCAAATGCATTTGTGGCAGTTTGATATAGTTATGAATTTCAAAAATAGATATGGATTATGTTTTAAACTGGTCTGTTCCTCTGGGTGTGATTAAATTATGATTAGGGTTTGATTGGGCCACGTCAAGTAGGACATTGAGTCCCTGCTCCTTGGTGGCTGAGGACTCAGAGATAAAACTACATGGCAGAGCAAAGGACAAAGTTGGAGTTTTGATGTTGGAGTTTAAATGCTGGAGCCTGGGGAAGCAAGCACACAGAAGAGCTTGGTCGTGAGGAAGGAGAGAAGGCCCCAGGAAGAGACGAGCCATTCACCTGATAGTCTACTCCTGGCCTTGTGGAGAGATGCAAGGCTGAGCCCAGAGAGAGGCAAGCCCTGGGAAAAGAGAAACCCAGGAACCTGAACCCTGCAGATGTTGGCAGTCATCTTGCTCCAAAACATGGTCATAGACTTTGGTGAAGGAAGTGACTTATACTTTATGACCTGGTAACTGTAAGTTTCCACCCCAAATAAATATCCTTCATAAAAACCAACTGATTTCTGGTATTTTGCATCAGCACCCCTTTGGCTGACTAATACAGCATTATTATTGTTGCGAGTTGTCTCCGCTGCTTTACGACCCATTTTGAACTCAAATAAGAAAATCGCTCAAATTTGCTTTTTGTCTAACATAATTTCCATAGTCTAAAATAAATATAAAATAAATAGCAAGTAATAAGTCATTAGGAAAAAACTTAAAGCAAGAAATGCACATTAAAATGATGTATAACATAACCACATGTATTTAAGAATGTGTTCCAATATCAAATAGCAAATTTCAACAAGGCAAAACCACAATTGCTTTTGCACCAACCTAATATATTTAGCCACAAAATATTCTCAAAGTTAACAAATGACCTCAAGGTAAAGATTGAATCAAGGGTATAAATGAAAAACCCTTTGTTAAGACCTGAAAAGATTTCAGGTGGTAGTAAACCTTTCTTCTATACTCTAAGGCTTCCAAGAATCTCAATAACATGCTCAAGTAGAGAGTAGCCTGTCCTGAAAAGAATTATAGACATGGCTTTTGGGACATGAAGCGGACAGTGATCACATGAAAACCTCTAAGGTTTTAAAGAGTTGAACTGACAAAAGCACTGCTTACTTGGGAAGAAACCAAGAGAGTGCAAAATGAAAGAGCTGGCTGGACCTCCAACCTTCTATGGGGAGGAACAGGCTGAGAAATCTATTCAGCTGCAGTTAGGGATCATTCTTAAAGAAACAGAGAGATGTCTTAGGGGGCAGAGCTAAGCACATAGAGGGCAGAGCCAAGAACTGAAGAGAAGAGTGGATTAACACATGACTCTCAGAAAGCAGAAACAGTCCTTGTATAGTCAGCCAAAGGGGTGCTAATGCAAAATACAGAAATCTGTTGGCTTTATAAAGGGTATTTATTTGGAGTAGAAGCTTACAGTTACCAGGCCATAAAGCATAAGTTACTTCCCTCACCAAAATCTGTTGCCAAGTGTTGGAGCAAGATGGCTGCTGACGTCTGCAAGAGTTCAGTCTTCCTCTTCCTCTTAAGGCTCCATGGCCCCAGCTTCTTCCAATATCAGCTGTAGGCTGGGATAAGTCTCGTCTGTCTCCAGGAGCTCGTTTCTCTTCAGGCTCAGCTGCTCTGCTTTCTCCACAAGGCCAGTTGTAAACTCTCAGGGGAATGGCTCCTCTTTCTTCCTGGGGCCTCTGCTGTGTCTAATTGAGCCTCTCCCTCTCCCCACATATCTGCTTCTCTGTGTATTTATTTCCTGGGGCTCCAGCATTTAAAAAAATATTCCCAACCCTGTCCTCTGCCATGTCTTTTTTCTGAGTCCCCACCTACCAAGGGGGGCAGGGATTCAACATCCTACTGACATGGCTCATTCAAAGCCTTAATCATAATTTAATCAAGTAAGAGTGAAACCTCTGAATCCAATACAATCTAATGTACCTAGAGGACCGGAACAATTTACAAACACAATCCAATATCTATTTTTGATATTCATAAATAATACCAAACTGCCACAAGCCTTAACCAAAGAACATCAGCTGTCCCTAGAATGGAGGATCTGGGGGAATATCTTGCCTGCTTGATTTCAGAATTAAATAAGACCGTTGACTGAATTCTTCTTCCAATTCTCCTTTATGTTTAATTTGAGGTAGGAGGGGGAGTTGGGGGGTCAGATAACTTGTGTTTTTAGTTCATACAACTAAAGTTCATGTCTAAATTAAGGATAGCTACACCTGAACAGCCTTATCCACATTCAGATTCAACAATCTGAATATAATGTAGGTTGGATCACTCAAAATTGAGAGTTTGGGTGAAGCTTAAGTGCCTTGGGCATGTGGGAAGATTGTGAATGATTGCAGGCAGAGGGTGGACTATAGTAAAGTTGCTTTGGGAATGTCCTTAATAATTCCTCCCAGCCCTGCGTATAAACCCTTTGCTATTAGACTTATACCCAGACTTGAAGTCTATTGGCCCACCTCTTTGAATATGAAATGATCTCATGGCTAACTTTGACCAATAAAATGCAGTGGAAGTGATGTTGTGTGTGCAACTTCTAAGGCTAGTCCTTAAGAGATCTTACAGCCTAAATTTTTACCCTTATGGAATCCTGAGACCACAGTGTTATGAAAAGAAACCCTGTCTAGCACACTGGAGGATGAGAACAGTACCATGCACCTCAACTAATAGCCAGCACCAACTACTATCCATGTGAGCAGGACCATTTGGACTTCAAGTCATTGAATGCCAGCAGCTACATGAGTGTTTCCAGGGTATACCAGTAGAAGAACTGCCCAGATAGTCTCTCCAACCAATTGTGAGAAATAACATATCATTGCTATTATAAGGCCCTATGCTTTGAAATGGTTTGTAACATAGTATTTAAAAACTGAAACAAATGCTTACAAAAAGACTTTCAAAAGCTAGAATTGAAAATGTAGTTAACTAGGAAAGACTTGTGGAAAGGGTTACTGTCTGATGGCTTGGACCCCTGCTTCCTGGGACCCCGGCCTCCTGCATGCTAAACCAACAAGCCTTTTGCCAGCTCTGTATGAACAAAACCATGGTCAGTCTGGACTAAAAGAAACATGGAGGGGAGAGATGGAAGGGAAAATGGCTTTAAGAGGAAAACCATGGAAGCTGAGGTCTGGAATTAAGACATGTCTTTGGGCCAAAAGAGGAACTCCACACATGTGTATGCAAAGGGTGAGTTTTCCCCAGCAGTTGGAGAGGGTGGATGTTCCAGCCCACTATTCAGGAATAGTTTTGACACCCCAGGCTACAGAGAGGGTGAAGTACATTTCCAAAGGGTTGGGGAGAGTAAGGTCAACACACCAGTGCTCTGAGAGGGGTGGACCTGTTCCCCATAGATTAGGGAAGGCCAGGTCACCACCTCACTGTTCTGAAGAGATTGGGCCTGTATGCCAGAGATAAGGGAGAATGTTGCTGCCACCTGACTGTACTGAGAAGGTTGAGATAGTACCCCAGAGATTCAGTAAAGTGTGACCATCACCCCAGCGTTCTTGGAGGGTGAGATCTGGACCTTGGTCACCACCCAGATGCTTGATGAGGGTGGAACCAAAAAAAGGGCATTGGGCAAGCCTCTGGAAAGAGTGGGCCCCCATGAGGTCCCAAGGAAGAGAAGGAACCAACATCTTAAGAATGACTCTCAGACTTTTAAATCTGATAGAGTATGCCCCACAGGTCTTAGAGAACTGTTGGGGACCAGTGACATATTTCCCTCCAAAATTCTCCTTGTGGTAATACAAATATTTATCCTATGTCTGTCCTTATGTATATTTGAAGCAGATAAATTGTTTTGTAAGTTTCACAGGTCTACAGCCAGAGAGGACTTTGCCCCAAGACAAACTGTATCTCTGTAAACTTATTGTGATGTGATATTGTACTTAGCATTGCTAACTGAAGGGATTTAAGGGTTTTTTTGGAATATTGTAATATCTTTTTCGGGATTCAGAGGGTGGAGTGTGGCAGTTTGAGATTATTTATGAATCCCAAAAAAGATAAGGATTATGCTTGTAAACTGGTCTGTTCCTCTGGATGTGATATCCTTTGATTGTATTAGATTCAGGTGAGATGTCTTTGACTAAATTATGTTGAGATTAAGGCTTTGATTCTACCATGGCAGTAGGGTGTAACTCAGGTTAAGTCCCCATCCCCTTGGTGGGCCAATATAAATGGGCACTCACTCAAGAAGACACAGTAGAAAAATACACACAGGAAGAGAGAGAAGGGTCCATAGACACAGCAGAATTTTGATCCTGCAGCCCCCGGAAGAGAGATGAGTGATTTGCCTGATAGTTTGCAGCACGGAGAAAGCCCAGAAAGAAACAAGCCCTATGACAGCCTGGAGCTGAAAGAGAGGAAGGCTGAGCCTTCACAGAGATCGGCAACCATCTTACTTCAACCTGTTGCAACTGACTTTGAATCCACCTTGAGTTGGATTCATTAGGTCCTTGTAACTGTAAGTTTTTACCCCACATAAATACCTTTTATAAAAGCCAACAGAGGGAAGCGGGAGTGGCTCAGTCAATAGAGCCCCCGTTTACCATATGGGAGGCCCCGGGTTCGCTTCCCGGGGCCTCCTTGTGAGGGCAGGCCGGCCCGCGCGGCGTGAGGGGCTGATGCAGCGGGACCTCACAGCAAGGGGAAGATAAGCAGACATGGAGAAGACACACAGCGAATGGACACAGCAAGCACAAGCAGCAAGGGGGGGATA
>JAQZBX010105451.1:0-10849 GCA_029593785.1 Cabassous unicinctus
ATCCCCCCCTTGCTGCTTGTGCTTCTGTGTCCATTCGCTGCGTGTCTTCTGTGTCTGCTTATCTCCCCCTTGCTGTGAGGTCTTGCCGCATCAGCCCACGGCACCGCGCCAGCCGGCCTGCCCTCACAAGGAGGCGCCGGGAAGCGAACCCGGGCCTCTCATATGGTAAACGGGTGCTCTATCCATTGCGCCACACCCGCTTCCTGCGGTGAGGTTGCTGCATCAGCCCACCGCACCGCTCAGGCCGGCGTGCCCTCACAAGGAGGCCTCGGGACGCGAACCCGGGCCTCCCATATGGTAAACGGGGGCTCTATCCACTGAGCCACACCCGCTTCCCCAATGGCTTGTTTTTGAACTTTACAAGAAGGGTGTTTTGTCTTCTGGGACTGGCTTTTTTTCCCCTCAGCATGATGGCATGAAGATTCATTCATGGTATAGCAGGAAACTGTGGTTCATTCGCTTGCACTGCAAAGCAATGTGCCACTGTGTGAATGAATATATACTGTAATTTATTTATCCACTCTCTTGTGGGCATATGAGTTGCTTCCAGGTTTTTGCTATTGGGAACAGTGCAGCTATGAACATTTGTGTTCCTGTCTATTGGTGAACATGCAAGACTTTCTCTTGAATTTGGGTCTGGGGGCATTTGCTGGGTCACTGCATCTGCTAATGTGTTCAGCTTTAAAAGATAACACCAGATTGTTTCCCTGGTGGTACATCAGGTTGCAGTCTGCCCAGCAACCCACCGGTGATCCCTTTGCTCCACCTCTTCTCCTGCACTGGGTGCTGTCAGGCTTGTTAATTTTTGCCCTTTAGATCGTGTAAAATAGCATCTCATTGTGGTCTTAATTTGCATTTCCTTCATCACCAATGGTGAGCATTGAGCATCTCTTCTGTGTTTCTTGGACCAGCGTGTTTCCTCTTCTGTAAAATGCCGGTTCACGTCTTTTGCCTATGTTTCTATGGGATGGCTTGATTTTTCGTAGGGATCTGCAGGACTCTTTTTATGTCTTTTTGATGCTTATTTGCGGTTCCTATGTTGACCTCTCCGCCAGCTTGTGGCTTGCTTTTCACTTTCTCCAAGGTGTCTCCACTTCTCTCTTCCCTCCCACACCTGTGCCAGGGACGCCCGCTGGCAATGTTAGCGTGCGTGCGTGTGTGCTGGGTCCCTCAGACCCCCTTTCAGACTGACCCCACCGCTCCTCCTGGCCCCCGGGGCTTTAAGGGACCCCTCTCCTCTTCCCTCCAACCCCCCTTCCACGTTTGGCCGAGGACTGGTTGGCAAGCCTCTCTCTGATTGGGCGCGGGCGTCGCGGGCGGGGGGGCTGCCCTGCGATGGTGCCCCCCCACCCCAGGAGTTATTTATCACTTCCGGCTTCCCACCTGGGGGGCCGGGCCCCCGCTCCGCTCGGCCGGGCAGCAGCGCCGCGGCAGCTCGGGCGCTCCCCTGGGGGCGGGCGGCCGCGGGGGAGGGGCCCTCCGGTCCAGCCCCTCCGGAGGCGGAGGCCCGGGCCAGGCCTGCGGCGCTGGCTGGGGAGGGGGGCGGAAGCTGCCCGAGCAGATAAGGGCCGAGGTCGGTCCTGCGGTGAGACAGTGCGGGATGCTGCTCCTCCCCCTCCCTCCGCGAGCCGCCCCCGCACCCTCTGGAGCCCGGGTCTGCCCTGCGATCCCCACCCCCGCCGCTCCACCCACCCGGGGCTGGGCATCATGCGCCCAGGACCCAAGGGAGCAGTAGGGGAGGGGGCTCCAGCCTGCTCACTCAGCCCCTGGACAAGCGACAAGTGACAGCAGGGCTCCGAACCCCGGTTAGCTCAGCTGGGAACGGGGAGGGGAGCCCCACTTACCCCGCGAGGCTGTTGGGGATGGAACAAGGGCAGGCTCGTGAAAGCCCTCTGCGGGTATGGGCCATTTTAAAGGGATGGGTACCCTGGGCGCCCATCGTGGTCCCTGCTACACTCTCGTGACCGCGCGTCCTCATCCCCATGAGGATGAGGGAAAGTGGGGGTGTCGCCCAAAGTCAAACAGCCAGCAAGCAAGAAGCAAATGGGGAGGGCGATAGGAGCGGGAGTCAGCCCATACCCTGCCCGCTGCCCCCAGCCCAGGGAAGGGTCTAGATTTTGTGGAGCCTGATGCTTATACAATTTGGGACTGGGGGTGGGGTGGGGGGAGGGGAGACTTCAAGAAAAAAAAAAGATTACAAAATCACAAATACAAAATTGCTTGGAAGGGAGAAAACTCAAGTCCAACTTCTTTAGCTTCCCAGCCCCACCCCGGAAGCCCCCTGGAAGGGCTTATACCCCTGTCCTAGGAGAGAGTCAGAATAACTCACTTACAGGGCAATCAGCAGGGGCACTGCCTGGAGGAGGTGCCACTGCAGCTGGGCCCCAACCCTGGCACACCCCTGCAGCTACCCCCAAGCCCAGCCCCAGAGCAAGGACAGCCAGACATTTGGGGCTACAGCCACAGCGGGGCAGGGCCAAGCCCTCCAGTCCCATCCCCTTCTGGTTCATCTTGCCACTCTGGGCCTCTAAATGTGCAGCTAGGGCCGGTAGGGAACAGTCCCAGGAGAAAAGAAGGGGGGACCTTCTCTTTTTTTTTGCAGGGCAAAGTGTACTGGACTTGGAGTCAACCAGGGTTCAGGTTCATGCCCCTGCAAGACTGGGTGGCCTTAGGAAGTCTCCTTCACCTTGGATTCCTCATCTGTAAAGTGGGAGTAATAATAGCACTTGCCCCACAGAGCTGTTATGAGGCTTAAATGAGACCATGCATGACGAAGGGCTGAGCCTTAGGCTGTTCAACAACAACAAAAAGCCCTCCTGTGAAATCTCCAGCTAGGGGAGGCAGGCATTCTTCTCCCCATCACAGGTTGAGTCATTTTCTCTCACCTAAGTGAGAAGAGGTGAGCTCTCACCTAAGCAGTTGCAGAGCTGGGATTTAAACCCATGATTGTCTGGCGCCAGTGTCGGGGCTCTAACTGCCAGGGAACCCTGCCTCCTGGGGCCTGTCTCCCTCTGCTAGGGGTGCACCCCAAGCAGAACTTCTTAATCTAGGAGACTGCTCACCTTGCTGGATTTTATCATCTCTGCTGTTATGGGCAGCTGAGGCTAAAGTTTTTTTTGTTTTTTTTTTTTCCAATTCTGACATCCTGAACCAGGAGAAGCAGGAGAATCTGGGGATGGCACAGGGAAGAGGAGCTGGGAATAAGCCATGGCCATGGGCCTGAGTGGCAGGGACACCTCAAAAGTCTGGAAGTCTTCCAAACAAAGAGGTGCTGATTTGTCTCATAGTTTGCATAGGATTTCCACTGGGTTGGCAGACAGGAGAATTGGCAGCTCATCTCAGAGCTGCCTCTTTTCTTGCCACCTGACCTTGTACCAGTCACTCCTCCCCTCTGAGCTTCAGTTTTCTCACCTGTAAAATGGGGGATAAGAATATCTCTAGCCGAGAGGATTACAAGATCATATGCACGTAAAGGGCAACGTGAATGCTAACAGTTGTTAAAACAGCCATGGCTGTCTGGATGGAAGGCGGTGCCTTGTGAGAGCAGGAGGTGGGCAAACAGAAGTGGGAGACTGGGCCTCCAAGGTCTCTGTTCCAGAGAGGTAGTGCCTTGGGCAGGGCTGGGAACCTCAGCTTCTGCATGCTCCCAGATCAGGCAGGGTCAGAGTGAGGCCAGGGGCCTGGGGATGAGCAGAGAAGAGTGGGGAGCAGAGGTTCTCACCCAGACTCAGGCAGGTGAAAGGGTAAGGAGGGAGGAAGTAGGGGCTTCTGGAAGGAGATGAGACTCCAGCCCCACAATAACCCTGAAGCCCCATTCCATGACCTTGTGTGCCCCTCATTGTCAACTTCTGCGTTATTCCTCCTATTTTTCAAATGGAGAAACTAAGGCTCAGAGAGGTGAGGCCACTTGCCTGAAGTCACATGCTGCACGCTGTGGAGTCTGTCCTGCTCTGAGGCCTTTATCTAATCTGCCTGATAATGTTGCAAGGCAAGCAGAGTGACCCTCATCCTTCAAACGGGGAAACTGAGGCTCAGGGGGATTCTGGGCCCTGGTACTATCTCTCAGGAGCCCTGAGCTCCAGGCTGGCAGCTGGCCTCTCTGGCATCGCCTGGAGACCCAGAGCTGGTGCTGAGGAGAATTTGCTCATAGTGAGAGCAGAAACCCCAGGGGTAAGGCAATGAGCTCACTGTCTCAGGACGCTTCAAGTAGAGGCACCCTGAGTCTCCAGCAACGCACCCAACGGCTTAGGAGTGGGAGGAGGTCCCCTGGGTCCCTGGGGGCAAGGCTCATAGTGGCCTCAAAACGAGCCAAAATTTTTCTGAAGTTCCTTATATTATCTTAAAAATTCATGCAAATTTGCCTCCTCCTTTTTAATGTTTTTGTTTTTCCTTTTTAAATTAAAAGCTTCCCCCTTTAGTCTTCTACTACTGTGGGCCCTCCAGGAAGATGTGCCATGGCTACAACGGGGGCTGTGCTTGTCCCGGGCCCACGCCTTGGACCTCAGGCCCCTCTGCCTGGCTTGAGGGAACTGCAGGGACAGGGTTGAGGAAAAGGCCTGCCCGCTCCCACAGTCTAGGGCCCTCCATGCACTCTCCTCCTGCCTCAACCCCCCGTCTTGTCTCTGCAGACATTTTTCCATCCTAGCCCCAACTGTGTTCCTGGGCTCTTTCTGGGTGCCTCGCCCCTCCTGGCATCCCCTGAGGGTTCTTAGTCTGGAGGGGCACCTCCTAGCCTCACCCTCTCCACTGGACAGCCTGACCATCTCCTCCCCGGACCATCATACAGCTCAGGGATTTTTGTGCCTGTTAAGAGGAAACTGAGGCCCAGGGACGGATGTGCCTGGCCCCAGGTCGCACAGCGAGTGGGGCTGTTGGCCACCCACGTGGTGTCTCTGGGCAGGCAGGGGTGCCTCGGTCTGAGGAGACTGGGCTCCAGGTCTGGTCGCTGGCCGGGGAGGCAGGAGGGAGGAGGGAAGGCCTCAGGGCACTCAGGGGCTGCTGCCTGGCAGGTCCCCGTGCCCGGGGTAGGGAAGTTTCTTATTTCTCCTGCTCCGACTTCCCCCTTTGATTTATTATAGCCATGAAATGCTCTGCTCTCTTCTCTTTTCCTTGCTGTCTCCGGGGCTGGAGGAGCACAGGCTTCCCTGGGCACCGGGCCTCTGTCTTGCTGGACCCCCTTCTCCCTCCAAGGGCTGAGCCGTGGGGGGAGCCAGAAACAGGAGGTGAGTCGGGGCAGGCAGGAAGGGGGATGCAGTGGGGGGGATGAGTTGCAGCCCAGGCCTCCCAAAGGTGAGTCTGGGCAGGACCCCAAGGGGCAGGCAAAGTGGCAGTTGGGAAGGGCAGAGGCTGGGCAGAGGGTGTGGCAGGTGTGGACTTGGTGGCAGACGGCTCCCTGGGGTGGTGGGGGTGGTAGGCTCTGGGCCAACGGCCTCAGTGAGGGCATGGGGATCCGGCTCTGCCGGGGTCTGAGGGCCAGGCACTGAGGCCTCAACTGCCAAACATGGGGTCAGAGAAATGGCTTCTCTGACCCCTGACCCCATATTCTGATTTAACCAAAGCAGGCCTGGCTCAGGCCAGTCTGGGGATTGGGGTGAGAACCCAGAAGAAAGTGTGAAGCCTAAAGCCTGGGAGACCCGCCGGCTCCTCAGGCCACAGCTGGACATGGCCTGAGGCCTGGCCCAGACAGGTGCGGGCCAGAGTCTGTGTCCAGCTCCTTGGCAGGCCTAGAGGCTGGAGCATTTCTCCCAGCCTCTGTGTGGTGCCTGTGGTAATGGGGCTGTTGGCGTTTTGCAATGGGTCGGGGGTGGGGAGGCGGCGTACACACGCTTCCTGTGGTGACCGGGCGCTTCCTGTTTTCTCAGGCGCCGGCCTGCTACTGCCGATGTGGAAACAGGGGCAGCTGCAGCCCGGGTGGCTCCGGGCTGGGTGTCCCGACCCTGCCCAGAAGGACCAAGTGGGCCCACCACCCCCAGGCCCCAGACAGTGGATGGCCTGTGTTTCCCCCCACCCCCCAGGCCCCCATCCTTCCCCAGCAGCTTCCCGCCAAGAGCAAGGGGCCAGCCAGGGCCGTTGCTCGAGGCTGAGCAGGTGGTCCAGGAGGTCAGAGGCCCAAGGTGAGAGCTCTGGACTGGGGGCCAGGCACGTGACTCTGGTCTCAGCTCAGTCCTTAGCTCGCGGAGTGCCATTGGCCGTCTCTGCCCCACCGCAGGCCTTGGTTTCCTCTTTTGTGTAGTGATCATGGCATCTAAATTCTAAAGTCCTTTGCCCATTTCTGGCCCAGCTGTGACATCTGTTGAACTTTGCATCCCAAGAGCCTCAGCTTTGGGGATGGTGAGCACTGAGGCCGAGACACTCAGAGGTGGAACTTGGAGTCGGCCTTGGCAGAGATGGGAACCGGGGAGGCTGAGGGGAAAGGAAAAGCCTGCCAGGTGAGGGGACCAGATTGGAACAAGGCTCAGACACCGGAAGGCCTGGACCAAGTTGGAGAGACAGTGTGGTGTTGATGGCACAGATGGGAGTGGGGTGGGTGGCAAGGTTGATCCCCAAAGACTCAAAAGTGGGAGGATTTTAGGAACCTTTTTACCATGAACCTTAGGAGAAGGCCTGACACCCCCTTCATATTCGTCCCTAGAAGAAAGGCAAGTGGTTCTTTGGGGGAGGGGCGGGGGGGGGGACAGGGCCATCCTTCCATCTACCAAAGAGCTGGGGGCCCTTGTGGTGTGATGCCGGGGCCTCAGGACGGACCCCCAAATATCCCCATCTGGGAGGCTGCCTGGAGTTCCACCTTTAGGGCCAGACCTTAGGATTTGGCATTGTCCTCTTCCCAAATATGTTTTGTTTTGCTTTTAAGCTGATATTGCAAGAAGGGGAGGGGAGATGACTTGGCTTCTTGTTGAGTTTGCTGACAGCATCTGACTTCTGGAAGAAGGGTTTCTTTACAGGAAGGCCGAGGCCTGAGCCCCCTGGGAACTGACCAGTCCACTGACTAAGTCCAGCTTCCCCTGCGGCCCAGGAAGTCCTGAGACCTCGCCATCTCCTACAAAGAGTTTCCCGCTAAACCCCAAGGCCTGCCCATCACAGACAGTGCAGAGACAGTGCAAGGACTGGACCCAGCGAGGCATTGGGGATCCCAGGGCACCTGGGCCCAGCCTGAGGGGCCATTAGCCCAGCCTGGCCCCACCATGCTGTGCCCTGCCCCGATGTCCTGGGCCAGCTCTGAGTGCTGAGTTGGCGGCTCAGCAGCTGCTTCTGGCCACAGAGGACCAGTTATAAATAAGCCCAATTTGGCTAAGTCATCAAGTCCTGTAGCTTGCTCCGGCCCAGCTGCATTACCTCAGTGACCACAGGTTGGGGCTGCCTAGAGCCGGGCCCACCAGAACACCCCCACCCCCGGGCCCAAGGCCCGGCCCCATGCTTCCTGGGGTCTTCCAACTAGGATTCAAGCATCCGGAGCTCTGCAGACCGGACCTCCCTGGACACAGCTCTTAGAAAGGGGTAGGGCCCATCCCGACTGTACAGCGCCAGAGGCTATTTACAAACCGAAACTGGGAGGAACGAAGTGGCTGCGGCCAAAGTGACTCCAGGCCCCCAGCCCCCACTCCCACTCCATCCCCAGAAGCCCCATCCCCCTCTCCCCATGGCTTCCTCTTTCCTTCCCCACACAGCAACCCAACCTCCCACCGCCTGCCAGCTCTCCCTGGACAGCCAGCCAGCACCTCACGGTGACCCCCAGCCCCACAGCCACCTGCCTGGGGGTCCCCTTCTCCTCTTCACCCTCATAATGCCATCAGCCTGGGCTCCTTGGAGCGGCCCCTTCCACCCAGGACCAGCCCACCCAGGCCTGCCCAGGGCCCATTCCCACAGGCCTTTTCTCAGTTCCCCTTCCTGCTTGGAAAAGCTCCAGCACCAGTGGCTGCCACTCTGCTGCTTGACCCTGCCTGAGGGAGTGGCGGTCTCCCTGGGCTCCCTTGACCTTCACAGTGAATGTGGGGTGGGTGGGGCAAGGAAGCCAAGGTGCTCTGGTGGAACTTGGAGCACCTGGAGCCTTTGGGGTCATGGTTTTGGTCATTACTCTCCTCAAGCCGGGTTTCCGCCCACCTGTCGGGCTGGTGTCGTTTGTAGGCCATCATGCAGTGCAGAGCTGAGCTGGGACAGACGGACACTGGGCCCAAGACTCCAGCCAGACACTGTGTAGGAAGTGGTAGGCAGGATGGTACTGCAGCAGATGACTGCTCCAAGGACGGACAATGGAGCGCTGAAATAATAATCATTATTCAGCGTAAGGAAACTCCCTCACGCTGTTACAGAGGCTTGCAGTTTACATCAGTCAGTTCATTCTGTCCTCAGGGCAAGCCTTTTCCATTATCTCCAATATAAAGAGGAAACTGAGGCTCAGGGGAAGCCACATGTCCGAGGCTACACAGCTAGAAGTGCCTGTACTGAGATTCTAGATTTCCTGACAGCCAGTCCCCTTCTCCCTCCATCTGACTGCCCCCAGCTCCCTCTCATTCCTCAGTTTCCCTCCTGGGAGAATGGAAGTTTCCCAGTGCTGTGATGAGGGCAGGAGCAGGGCTGGCCTGAGGCTGAAGGGGGAAGCAGGCCTTGGACACAGAGCCTCCAGATTCCAGATTCCCCGTCTAGTGCTCCTGAGGAAGGCTCTGCTACCCCTTTCCTTCCCTCCCGCCAAGTGTCGGCGGAGGAAGAAGCCCTGGCCTGATAGAGAATTTCACCTAACCTCTCTGAGCCTCAGATTCCTCTGCTGTGAAACTGTCATTCCCCAGATAGCTGAGCACCTCCTGGGTGCCAGGCCTTGTGCTGGGTGTAGGCTGTGTCCCCAGCTAGGACACTGCCTGCCTTTGTGAAGCCCGTGGTCACATGGGGAAGACAGATGAGTCACAAAATCCTGAGAGCTCTGAGAGGGAAACTGAGGCTATGGGACACTAAGAAGGAGGAATGAGTGTTGCCTGGAGTGGGGAAGGGGTGCCACTTGGGATCGGTCCTGGAGAACAGGAAAGAATTTGCCAACAAAAGCAGAGGGATGGGCTCCAATACTGAGTCACACCCCCGTGCCTTGGCTTCAGCGGTTGCCGCTGCCCAGAGCACCTTTCCTTCCTCTGGACCTGGCGAACTCCTACCCATCCATCAGGACCCATGGACACAGCATGACCTGGCCTGGTCTGGCGGCTTCTCATCTCCCTAAGCAGACCAGGAGGCCACAATCCCCTCACCGGCCCCGCCCAGGCAGGCATCTGGTCCTGGGCTCTAGCCCCCGCTGTCCCCTACTCCGAAAAGCACCGTTTCCCTTTTCTGGGTGACCACACACCATGCACAGGGAATTTCCATCGCAGCCTGCGGAGCCTCTGATTCACTCAGGCCCCTCATGCAGTTAACTCCTTCCGGGCCCAGGCCTCCTGCTCCGTATTCTGGGCTGCCCTCACCCCCAACCCGGGACCCCTGGGCAGCTCCGCAACAGCCTGGGACCCCACAGCCTCAAAGTCAAAGTCAGTCCCTACTCACTGGCCTCCCTCAGCCTGCCCACCCTGCCAGGGGCCTGGAGACCCTCTCCCAGGGGCTCAGGACACACCCCCCAGGCACATTTGGACTGCAGCAGAGAGCACTGGCTTTAGAGTAAGATAAGCTTGGGTCCAAATCCTGATTCTGGCCCTTCCTGGCTGTGCGACCTTAAGTAAGGGCAAGCATCTGCTCTGAGCCGCATTGCCCCTCTGTGAAACGGAGCTCACGCCTGCCCCGGGCCCTGCCGTAAAGACCCAGTGGGCTGGGCCCACACAGCAAGCTCAGTAGCCACCAGTTTTCCGTCTTCTTTTCAGAGGGCCCCTCCCGTCTGTCACAGGCTCCTACTCCATTCCAGGGTGTTCTCCCCGCCTGGCTTTCCCCTCCCAAGAGCTGGTGGCAGGGACTTGGAGGGCGAGGGAGAAGTGCGGCCCCAGCCCTGAGTGGGTGGGGGCTGGTGAGCAGACAGAAGCAGGAGGGCAGCCGCCGCCGCGGGCTCTCCTCAGCCGGCGTCCCAGCTCCCTGCTTTTCTCAGTTTTTCCAAGGAGGCTGTGGAGAAGCCGGGGACAGGATGAGGTGCTGAGCCCCCAGGAACAGGGCCGGGCTTCCCTCCCTCCTGAGCATCACAGTGCACCCCAGGAGGTGTGTCCTGTTGTTCCCATTTCAGGGATGAGGACACCGAGACCCTGACAGGTGGAGTGACTTGCCCTCAGCCACACAGCAGACACAGGGCAGGGACAGGATTCAAATCAAGGTCTCCAGAGCCGCGCTTCTACCCTCCCCAGTGCTCAGTAAGCGTCTGTGGACACCAGAGAGGGAAATGTGCGCTAATCGAGCCCCTACTGTGTACCAGGCAAAAGCTCACACACGCCATCTCTTTCCGTCTTAGAGCAATGCTGGGAGATGGGCCTTGCCGACCCCTCTGTAGAATGGCGGCCTCTGAGCTTCAGAGAGGGGAGGGGGCTCGCCCGCAGGCCTCCCAGCCAGTCAGTGGTGGGGGAATCCAGGGGTACCTAGGGGAGAAGGGGATGGTGGAGGGGCTCCACAGAGGAGGGGGCCTGGGGTGGAGAAGCGGCTCCTGTCCTCGGTGAGTGAGCAGGGGGGCCGTGGTGCTGCCCGTGGTGAGCAGAAGGAAGTCGCTGTGGGTGGTGGTGGGTTTGAGGTGCCGGAGGCTGAGTGATGTGGCTGGGAGGTGAGCTCCCCGTCTGCAAGCCTGGTCAGCAGGAGAAAAGGGGTGCGGTGGGGTGGCCGGGATTGGGGGCCAGAGGAGGAGGTCAGGGCTGCTGTGGAGATCTGTGTCTCTTGGCTGCTGGGGCTGGGGAGCAGGGGCAGGAGCTGG